>JAYESA010000015.1:114581557-114584057 GCA_036927795.1 Iris macrosiphon | reverse complement strand
GGCGGGGTGCGTAGCCTAGGTTGAGGTATCGGATACCGAGGGTATCTCGGTATCTCAAGGAGGCGAGTTTGAGGGTTTATTAGCTTAATGACCTAGTTTTGACCTAGAATTTTAGGGGCAGCCTAGTTTGACCTAGAGTTGACCGTAGTTGACCCGATTGACCGCCAAAGTCAACGTTTGTCCTAGTTTTGACCTAGAGTTGACTTTTTGGACCCAGAGTTAACTTTTTGATCTAGATTTTACCGGTTTGATCCGTTTGACCTAGAACGATCCTAGAAGCCTGTTTTTAGTTATTTTATATCTGTTTAACTCATTAGAAATATATTTAACCTTGCTTTTCGTAATAGGTCCTTGCGACACCAGTTCGGATCGTTAGTTGCTCAGGACGTCGGGCGAGTACATTCTCTGATAGTTTTCATTATCTGATGATTATTATGATTCAGCTTCTAGTATAGTATCATCTAATTTTTCTGGCACAACATGGGACACGGAATGGTATTTCTGGATTCATTTACTTGCGACACGTATATTTCATATTTCTGGCCTCTATTCTAGAATTACCTACTGGCATCACTTACATGCATCACTACAGGCATCACTCATGTTTCAGGCTGGACTCATACTTGATTTATGTGTCGGGTCTTGGATTCACTTGTACTAGTCGGGGCGAGGAAATATCCGAGTAGACATGTAAACATTTCCATCTAGAATCATCAGGAATCACCCCCCAGGTCTAATCTGGAATGATAGCAGCCGCGCACCCAGTGCACGGTGAGCCGTACTTACCCCTAGCCGTTTACATGTCGAAACAGGTATTTCAAAGACACCGAGTTCATTCTTTATAGTCTGGACTCGCTTGCATTTCTTACTGGTCTCACTTATAGTTCTGGACTTGACTCTTTACATGTATTTCATGCTGGACTCACTACACGTTCATGTGCACAGACTTGATCTTAGTTTAGATTTCTTGTATCTTGCAGTTATTACTATCTTGCTTCTGATATCCATGCATCTTTACCTTTATGCACCAGTGATATGTATATTTCCTTGTTTATACTTTATTTTCTTTATTCTTCTTGCTACTTGCTATAACTGCTTTATAGTTTTTATCATTTAACTGGAACTGCTGTTAGAGGTGTACTTGCTCCAGTCCTGACTGGACATATTTTTTCCAGAGTATCCGGAGGATTGGTGTCCGACGTTTTATGGACCTGAGTATGTCGATGGTGCAGACAGGGACCCTCTAGTTTAGGAGTAATTTTCGGGTTGGTAGCCGGGATCACTAGGACCTTGTCATTGTTTTTATTAGCTTTAGCACCGGATTTGTCTCCGGTTTTGGATTGAGCCTTGTATTATATTTGATTCAGGATGTTGTATTATTATTATTATTGATGTTGTGGTGTTTTAGCAGCAGTTGATTAGACTTTGTAGTTATTAGACTTCTGTGTTATCTTATCGTGCTTAGATTCGTGATTGAGTACATAGGATTTATCATTATGATATTGCTCCTCCGTTTGGAGTTGAGATCTTGACAGGTTTATATATTGATTGTGTGAGATTGTTAGTAGACCTAGACAGCGTTCTACCACCGATGATGCGGCGTAGGCTGGACGTACCCACGACTCATGCCCGATTTTTCGGGTGCGGGTCATGACACATTTTGGTGGCAGCCCCATGCAGGTCTCGATTCGCAATTAGTGCGATATCGTGGTGGTACAACAACTTAGTTGTACTGCTGCGAGCCTGCTCTAGGATATAGGATCTAGGATGAGAGTGTACTCAATCACGACTAGGAACAATTCCAATATAATTATTCTGAAATTATTTTCTTTTAAAATATTACCATCCTTCTTTGATTATATCGTATCTTGCACCGTATTGACTTCTTTTGATCTGTGTTCAGGATACCTCCGAAGATACGATCTCATCATACCGTTCCAGCAGTTGCCACCGAGAGGTCTGCTACCTCTCGTCTAGCTTGTATTCAGGAAGCTGCTACCACTCCACTCACCACTCCTGTGGTTGAGGGAGCATCTGTTTCTCTCGGAGATCCTCCTCCACTTGTCGATCCGAGGACTACCCCGGTCGTTCCGGTAGTTCCTCCACCACTTCCTGCACCAGTAGATGCTGCTCAGTTGTTTACATTCTTCAGGGAGATGATGGACGTGCAGCACCTTCAGGTGGATGTGATGAGGCTGGGCATTGAGAATGCCCACCAGGTGGCCATGACGGTAGTGGATAGGGTGGCACAGATTCAGCCACAGGCAGATCAGATTCAGCGCCCGAGGCCGGGCAGCATCATTGACTTCCAGAGGATGCGGCCCAAGGAGTTCTGGGGTACAGAAGGGATCATGTACGTAGATGACTGGATAGAGCAGATTGAGGGCATCTTTAGGCTGGCACAGATTCCAGACAGCATGCAGATAGAGGCAGCGGGCAGTCAGATGTTCGACCTTACTTTGACGTGGTATCGCACTGATACGAGGATCGCGTCGCCAGG
>JAYESA010000015.1:114266557-114576557 GCA_036927795.1 Iris macrosiphon | reverse complement strand
CAGAGTTGACTTTTTGATCCAGATTTTATCGGTTTGACCCGTTTGACCTAGAACGACCCTAGAAGCCTGTTTTTAGTTATTTTATATCTATTTAACTCATTAGAAACCTGTTTTACCTTGCTTTTCGCAATAGGTCCTTGCGACACCAGTTCGGATCGCCAGTTGCTCAGGACGTCAGGAAAGTACATTCTCTGATAGTTTTCATTATCTGATGATTATTATGATTCAGCTTCTAGTATAGTATCATCTGATTTTTCTGGCACAACACGGGACACGGACTGGTATTTCTGGATTCATTTACTTGCGACACGTATATTTCATGTTTTTGGCCTCTATTCTGGAATCACCTACTGGCATCACTTACAGGCATCACTACAGGCATCACTCATATTTCAGGCTGGACTCATACTTGATTTACGTGTCGGGTCTTGGATTCACTTGTACTAGTCGGGGCGGGGAAATACTCGAGTAGACATGTAAACATTCCCATCTGGAATCATCAGAAATTACCCCCTCTGGTCTAATCTGGAATGATAGCAGCCGCGCACCCAGTGCATGGTGAGCCGTACTTACCCTAGCCGTTTACATGTCGAAACAGGTATTTCAAAGACACCGAGTTCATTCTTTATAGTCTGGACTCACTTGCATTTCTTGCTGGTCTCACTTATAGTTCTGGACTTGACTCTTTACATGTATTTCATGCTGGACTCACTACACGTTCATGTGCACAGACTTGATCTTAGTTTAGATTTCTTGTATCTTGCAGTTATTACTATCTTGCTTCTGATATCCATGCATCTTTACCTTTATGCACCAGTGATATGTATATTTTCTTGTTTATACTTTATTTTCTTCATTCTTCTTGCTCCTTGCTATAACTGTTTTATAGTTTTTATCATTTAACTAGAACTGCTGTTAGAGGTGTACTTGCTCCAGTCCTGACTGGACATATTTTTTCCAGAGTATCCGGAGGATTGGTATCCGACGTTTTATGGACCTGAGCCTGTCGATGGTACAGACAGGGACCCTCTAGTTTAGGAGTAATTTTCGGGTTAGTAGCCGGGATCACTAGGACCTTGTTATTATTTTTATTAGCTTTAGCACCGGATTTGTCTCCGGTTTTGGATTGAGCCTTGTATTATATTTGATTCAGGATGTTGTATTATTATTATTATTGATGTTGTGGTGTTTTAGCAGTAGTTGTTTAGACTTTGTAGTTGTTAGACTTCTGTGTTATCTTATCGTACTTAGATTCGTGATTGAGTACATGGGATTTATCATTATGATATTGCTCCTCCGTTTGGAGTTGAGATCTTGACAGGTTTATATATTGATTGTGTGAGATTGTTAGTAGACCTAGACAGCGTTCTACCGCCGATGTTGCGGCGTAGGCTGGACGTACCCACGACTCATGCCCGATTTTTCGGGTGCGGGTCATGACAAGGCATTAATACAATAATTTTCCTTCCTCAGCACATCGTAGATCTTTTTCAATCTACCTAGGACGCAAGCCTCCCTCACGTACCACGCGATCACTGACATTAAATCAGTGATTCGGGCCCATGCATATCATTTGAGTTGTTAACTGGGTAATTAACAACCTCGTTCTGACCATCCTCCTGTACTGCCTTCTCAGCAGCTGTCTTGTGCACTTTCTTCCATCACGGGTTGTCAATGCACAATACCTCCTCTCCCCTGCGAATAATGTGCACTACGCCCAGTATCGTCCCGCAAAGGTCCTACGTGTCTTTTCTTGCTCTCATTACACAGAACGACATTGCCTCCTCTACCTTCTATCGATTGCTGCTACTTATGTTCTTTTGAGCTCCTATGGTATAGTGCCTCATCAGTTCCATCCTTCTTCCGTCCCAAGCTGCTATACCCTTGCCCCGTGTAGTATTTTGCATCTGGAACACAACCAAGCTTTGATCCCCTCCAGACCCTCCTCCTTTTGCTCCATCTATTCTATCTTTAGTAGATATACATCAAGCATTGGACAATACCAATGCTTTATCGAGCCTAGTATCGATCTCGATTTCCATCTCTCGTCCATTCGATGTAGTAATCACCGTCATCTATGCTACTCCCGTATCGCTGCTCTGGACGTTCCTTCCATGACTGCTAGAGGTGCCTACCCCGGATATGTTTGTCACTATACCCTTATGTCCATTCCCGTTGATGTTCTCAGTTGCGTCACCTGACTGATGCGTTCCAACCGTCTTATAGTCTCTAGATGTGTGGCCAAAATACTTATAATGCTGGCAAACCGGCGAGACCCATTCATACTCAACAGCTGCAGGCACACCTCGTTCGAAGGTAGCTCATACTCGACAGTTTGTGGCAGAACTCTCCCTGCCTTAATCTCAACAAAGATCCGAGCATAACCCAGTCTAGCTCTCTTTGTAGTCGCTTCATCCGCCTTGATAGATAAACCAATTATGCTTGCCACTAGCATCATCATCTATATGCTCCAATAGTTTATCGGCCATTCTAAAAGTCGGATCCAGACTATAACCGACTTCAATACTTCCTTTTAGTACTTCGATTCTTGGCTCGAGGCCTTCATGATGGTTAGCCTTCCATCAAACGTCCACGGACCCCCTGTAGGATTATGTCTATGTCTTCCTTCATTCCGAACCGAACATAATAGAAGTCGTTCTTGTGCGAGAATATTTTCATGCTCCCCTTCGGTCGCCATACTCGGGCAACATAGGCACGAATCTGCCCGTAGAACGGACATTTGCCCAGGACATACAACACGACAGTGTTCTTCCAGTACTTTGTCGTCTCCGTCAGATGCGCCTCTGTGAACACAGCCCGGACCTTATCTCCCACACGTTTGGGGACGAAAAATGAAGCCCACAATTTACCACGTACTTGACCATCAGCCGATTGTTTTCCTTTCTCCGCCGTAGTGAAATATATCGAATCCACTCGTCGAAGCGCATCCCCATTGCCCAGGTTCAGATTGCTCTCCAGATTGCCATGTCCCGTCGGCCCCGCTGATGACACCTCCTGCCGCGGTTGATCACCCGTTTGGCGTCGCGTCCTACGCCATGCCTCGTAGATCCCTGCCATCGATCGCGTCTTCGTCCGCCTGGCCGCAAGCGGTCTCTGATTGCTGATCGCCCCTACTGCAGACGCTTCCTCCGGACAACTATTTTTCAGCCACCTCCCTCCGCATTCCCACCTATCCGCGTCGGTCCCTCCCCCCCACCTGTTGGTGCTCCCCCGGTCGGATTCCCTTCCTGGATCACAAGCAATCGCGGGTGTTGGCTGATCGCCAAACCCTAGCGACAGCATTAGGATTCTCATCTCTCTCTCTCTCTCTCTCTATATATATATATATATATATATATATATATATATATATATATTTTGATACCGTCCTACGATCGTTTTGATGCATAGGTATATACTTGTGCCCTACTCAAAAATTCACGTCATAATACAAATATAAACATGCATGGTCTAAACTTTTACAAGCTAGAACATGTATATATAAGAATAGTTTTGATATAAAATAAATTGACACATTACTTAGAAATTATAATTTTGAAAGGAACGAGAACTTGTCTTAATTTCTAAATGAAAGAGATGTGTAAAATGATAAGGAGAGTCTGTGCTTCCGTTTTTCTAGGCTAGAAGTTCTCCGATTTGAGATGAAAATGGTGCCTTCTTTTCTAAAGAAAAAGCAAAGAGAATAGTAAAAGAAAGAGTAAAGAAGAGACGTGCTTCCTTTCTTTTTAGCTAAAAAAAATAAAATAAATACAAAGTTTGTGTTTTCTCATCTTACTATACTTGTATGGAGAAGGTGGTAACATGGAGAGGGTGTGGCTGACCTCTTGCTTGGGTAAGGAAGAAGAAAGTTAAGAAAGAATAAAAGAAGGAAAGTAAGTAAAACAATGAAAGTAGTTTTAGGAAAGACGTAAGAAAGAAAGGAGAATAAAGGAGAAACATAAGGAAATGGGGAGATAGATGTGGCCGGCCATGCATGTAAGAAGGAGGTGGTGGCAAGAATGGGTGGGAATAAGCAAATGACTAAGAAAGATATGTCCTAAAGAGATCAGTTTAATTTTTTAACAAAAAATTTGCTATACAGAAAATATTTTTAAATAAATTAACTAAAACAAAATAATTTTTAAAATTTAAAATCACGAAAGGTTTTGTCATTTTTGATGGTGAAAATTAAATTTTTTTTTATATTTGTCAAATTTTTGTGACAGTCTTTTATTATTTTATTTTATTTTTTTGGTTTGTTTTGGTTTGGTTTTTTAAGTTTTTTTTGGATATTTAGATTTGGTTTTTTTTCTGATTTGTTTTTTTTTTCTTTTTTTTTAAAAAAAATTGCTTTTATTTAGCTTTATTTAGGTTTAGTTCTTTTAAAAAAAAGTTGTTGTAGCAATAATTTTTTTTAAATAAATTAGAAAAAATTTAAAATTTAACATACAAAATAAAATATGTTATCACTGAACAACCAAAAATTAAAAAAATTCTGCCGTAAGAATATTACATATGCCGTCGAGCAGACTCCGGACGACCATAACTATTTGCTTGGAATTCTTTTTTGTCAAACAATAGGTCGATTTGTATGTTTTCGACGAGAGTAACAAAATTTGTGTAAAAAAAAAATTTCATCTGCAACAAGACGCATATGTTACAGACAAAAAATTTAAAATTTAAAATTTTAAAGTATCATAACTTTTGACTGAGAGATCGAAACAAGGTCAAGTTTATGCCAAAATGACCGTATTGAAAAATACTACGGGATAGACGGTTTCACCGTTTGAAGAATTTCAAAAAAAATTATAATCGCAAAAAACCGATGTTCGACCTCCAAATTTTACTTTCCGTAATTTTATTTTCGAATTTTTTTATTATCGATACTAATTTTTTATTATCTATACTAATATGAATGATAACAAAATCTATTGATTAATATTATTATCAATATTATATTTTTCCACTAAAAGATAATTTATTATTATTTGTACACAAATTTATTTAAAATAATTAATTATATAGATAATAAATAATTAGTTTGTTATTGGTTAAATTGTGATATCTATTTTAATTATGATTTCTCATAAATATATGTTTTAAATTTTGAATATGTGTTTAGTTAGATAATAACAAATTACTATAGATAATAATTATATTTTCAAAATTATATTAGTATACGTAATAACAAATTAGTATAGATAATAATCAAACGGTTGATATTGACGATAATACATGTGGTATCTAATATTTAAAAAAATATTTTAGTTAATTTTAAATTGTTGTTAGAAAATCTATTGGTTAATTATTTATAAAACCAACACCCAAAAATCAAATCCAACTATGAAAAAAACTAACACAAAAAACCTAACCCAAAAAAATCTTTAAAAAAAACAAAAAAACTATTGTAAAATTTTTGCCAACCCAGTTGACAAAAATTTGACAAATATAAAAAAAATATTATTTCATATTTTCGCCATCAAAGATGGCGAAACATTTCGCGATTTCAATTTTTTTACAAATTATTTCATTTTAGCTAATTTGTTTAAAAATATTTTCTGTTCAACAATTTTTTTGATTTTTTAAAGACTAAAAAATGATTAAGCTACTTAGGTAGCTCAACAAGTATGTGTAGCCCCTCTTCTAATATAACGAACCAATCCTCTGCTACATGCCAACTAAATTTTTTGGGGTTTTTTGATCTGTTGGCCAACAGACTTACAATTTACAACAATGCCATCTACCTTTATCTCTCCATCATCCAATCCAACCATAAGAACAAATTTAACACCAATCATCAGTCTTCTTCTTCTTCCTTCTACTGCTTGTTCTTCTCTCTCCTCTCCTCTCCTCTCCTCTCCAATGGCAGCACATTCTTCTGCTGGCAGCAGCAGCAGCACTCTCTTATCCAAACTTTCTTTCGTTAGACGCGTAAGTACTCTCTTCATCTTCTTGAACACCAACCACAATTCTACTACATTATCATTATTATTTGTGCAGAGATACAAGCCCTGCTATTTTGTGTCCATGAACGGATGCGGGTCTGGATCCGACAAGGCGGTGGGTATCCGTGAGACCCGAGCCCTTCCCTCAGTCTCCGTTCCCCAAGCTGCCATTGTAGAGCTCAAGTCTGCCATCTCCGCGCTGAGTGCTGATCCTCCTCGTGCGGATTCGGGCATCATTCGCCTCGAGGTACGGGTCTATGGCCGGTTGCTTCCTATTTCTACTTGGGTGCTGTTACCATGTTTCTTCCACCAACTTTTTTTTTTTCCAAAGAAGTTAAATTTTATATATAAACACTAAGATTACAACTATGATCTATCTCCGATTACAAAATAGGTCATCTGGGGTCTAGAATATCTATGTAAGTTTGTATATTTCTATGTACAACAAAAATACTGAGGGAAAGACTCTCAAAGATTCGCTGATTTCGTTCCCTCCATACATGCCAAACTACCGCCTCAAAATTAAGTTGTAGACGGCGGTATCCACTTGCTCCGCTGCCTTTTTGAGCTTTAACTTCATCCATAACAGAGGAAAGGTCTCTGCTTTGCGCGGTAGTGAGCCCAAACCTATTTCTCTGGGCGTGTGTTAATAGCAATTCCGGACAGCTCTTACTTGTTCGTGTCTTGGTATCATATAGGTGGACAACATGATTGATTGTTAGTCAATGAAGTCACATTATGTACGAAATTTAAATTCATATTTTCTTTGGAACTAACATGTTAATTAGTTCGTCTACCATTTTGTAAGTGCTTAAAAACTGATCACCACCGAGAAAATAAAGACAAGTAAAAAAATTTACAACAAAATAATTAATAGTTCTTTAATCCCTCCTAATATGCAAATTATACAGTTCCTTTTCATTATAAATTCCAATCTAATGAATTTTATTAATCTTGGCTACCAACAACATTTTCTCTCCAAGGGTATTTATGAATTTAGATACAAAATAACCAAATCAATATCATCGTCTTCTTATTCTTCAATGTCTGTCCGGAGCTAGGGTTTATAGATGTGGATCTAAACCCTAAACCCTAATTTTCACAGGTTCCGATTCGGCAGAGAGCTGGGGCTATAGATTGGCTCCACATGCAGCAGCTGCATTTGCCACGCTGCTACTTCTCCGGGAGAGAGAGACAGAGCTTCTCCAACCTCGTTGCCATTCCTGGAAACGGAAACAGCAGCAAGAATGGTGGGAACTTGGTCAGCGTCGCCGGCGTCGGATCCGCTGTTTTCTTCCAGCGCTCCTATCCCTTCGCCATTGAAGACTGGAGGTGCATTAAAAGGTATAATATTTAAATTTGAAATGCATACAACTAGATGAAGTTAGGGTTTGAACGGACACAAATACGACACGAACAAGTCGTTGATTTTCGCGTGTACTAGTGTATCTTGGAGTGTTTGTGCTGTGTCCAAAATGTGTCCGAAGCGACAGGACACAGGCATGATATCGTTTTCATTCGGAGTGTATGTGGTTCCTAGGGTTTGGCCCTTCTGTTATTCCTGAAACTTTAATTTCTTGAAAACTTCCCTGAAAAAACTCAAAAAGTCTATAATGTTTTAGTAAGCCTATAGATTACTAGTTCAATTTGGAAGGCGTAACAGGAAAGGAATTATTGAATTAATTATATGAAAAGGCTTGGATGACTCCAAAATTGGTGTAGGATGAGACGCACTCCAAAATACAGTAGGGCATACCAAAGTCTATGTCTTGTCTGTATCCATATATTGTCATGTTGTATTTATCTTATTATAAGCTAGGAAGAATGGAGGGTCTGTATGCTGTCGTGTCCTATTCGTGTCCGTGACTCCATGCAATATAGTCCATAAGGGAAGGATTTATAATTTGATTTCTGCAAGCATAACATTTGCTTAAGCAAAAAAGAAGAAGGGATCTTGTTGCAATTGAAAAAAAACTAAGGTGGACCTTACAAGTTACAATTGCCTACCATATCCGGTCAACTAGACATTTCCAGTAATCTCTAAATGAGTACTCCATCCTGTTGCCATCATAATTTCTATTGTCCTTCATAATATATTTGACATTGGGATTTGCTATTTTTCTAGTATATCATTGTGTGGGATGAGGTGCAGTGGTAAAGGTTTGTCCTAGAAGATTTCACAATTTAAATGTACATAATACTTGGATATCTTTAGCTACAAGCTATGTTGCAAGAATACAAACACAAATACTGATAAGGATACGATACATATATGGGATACAAAAAATTTCAGATAGGTATAATAAGTAGTCACCTATGTTGAATTAGTACAGACATAGATACAGCTACCAACACCATTTTCTTTGTCTGCATAACAAAGACTACATGAAAAATTCTAATGACCGGTACCTTAACAAAATTAAACTACTAGTTTTCTTTCTAGAAACACATGGACACTCTACTGAAAAACAAAACATCTTATTCTTATAAATAAAATGTAATTGGTAATTGTTACATCTTGGTTGTATTGACTAGGCATGCCAATCACATTTAGCTCTTCAACTTTCTTCACAAACGGCATTTCTATATCCCTTCTTAACACAACTTTGCTTGTCACGTTCTGTGAAGGTTCCTCTCAAAAGAAACCCCTCTAATTCGTGCATATGGTGCAATTCGATTTGATGCAAAGTCAAATATCTCTCCTGAATGGAGGGATTTCGGTTCATTTTATTTTATTGTTCCACAGGTACATCTCTCGTCCTTCAGCAGTTCATCGTTGCAGTTCCATCTAATCTTGTATACACATAGACAACTATGAATCTGCCAACTTTCATCCTAGGATTGGTTTGTTAGTACTTTGGCAACTTGCTATTAGATATTGAATGACAGGTAGAATTTGATGAACTTGAAGAGAGTTCCATGCTTGCTACAACAATTGCTTGGGATAACACTCTTCATTGGACATGGGAAAAGGCAATGCAAAGGCTTCATGCCACAATTCATCAGGTATGCATTTGTATTGATTACTAGTTACAATCTGGGCAATTTTCTAGCTTCCTTAGCTTTTGATAAACTTGTTTAACTTATAACATACTTTTTGCTAATGCAGATCTCCTCATCCTTCGATAAATTGAAGAAGTCAGTCCCAAGAACAGTCATAGTTGGTTGTAGTCATGTTCCCACTAAAATATCTTGGGATATTTCTGTTAGGAAAGCTCTGCAGATTATAAATAAAGCAAACTCTGATATAGTAAAGGTACATTTGCATTTATTGTCCTGAAATATTATTTTGATTAGATGTGTGAATATAGTATGAATTATTGTTACGAGTTATATGTTCTTCAACCTTTTCTCAACACAAGCTTTGGGCCCTCTAGACATTGTAAAATCAAGATTGATCTTTTGGATGCTAACGGTTGAGATTATAATTATATGTATGATGTAATTATGACTACTATGTGAACAATTGGAGGAGATACCATCCCATTCGCGGTCTTTGCTGGCTTACTACAATGTCCAAAAATCCATACCTTTTTGTGATAGCTATGGGTGAAATTACTAGGCATATTCAAGATGAGGTATTGAGGTTACATGATGTTTAGTGTTGATGATACATAATGATTTTCTAAAATATACTTGCTCAGAGTATAAGAAAACAAGTGGTGAATGCTTCATGTTTTATTCTTCATCCCCAAGGCTGGTTTAAATAGAAGAAATACAATCAATGTCCATCCTTGAATCAAGGAGAACATTAAGGAAAAAGAAAACTAAATGAAAACATAAAATCTTCTCTAATAATGACTAATAACAAGAGGAGCTTCTCTAATAATGACTAATAACAATAGTAGAGGGAATCACATGATTCTTCAACACCCCCCTCAAGTTGGTGCATAGATATCTATCATGCCCAACTTGCTTACTAAATGCTCAAAGACGGGTCTTGCGAAGCTTTTGGTTAAGATGTCCGCAGTTTGCTGACTAGAGGTCACAAATGGTAGACATATGATTCCAGTATCTAATTTTTCTTTTATGAAGTGACGGTCAATCTCAATATATTTGGTTCTATCATGCTGAATCGGGTTGTGGGCTATGCTTATGGCAGCTTTACTGTCAGAATATAACTTCAATGGAAGCTCAATTTTTATCTTATGTTCCTCCAGGACTCTTTGAATCCATAGTCCTTCACAAATACCCTGAGCCATAGCTCTAAACTCGGCTCATGCACTGCTTCTTGCTACAACTCCTTGTTTTTTGCTTCTCCATGTCACAAGATTACCCCATACATAGATACAATATCCAGAGGTTGATCTTCTGTCTGTGACTGAACCTGCCCAATCTGCATCAGTGAAGATTGACACATTCCTTTCATTAGTCTTCTTAAAAAATAAACCCTTTCCGGAATTGGCCTTCAAGTATCTCAGTATCCTATAAACTGTCTCAAGATGTTCCTCATAAGGAGAATGCATAAACTGACTCACTACATTGACTGAGAAGGCAATATCAGGTCTAGTGTGAGACAAGTAAATTAGCTTACCCACCAACGTCTGGTATCCTCCGGTATCAACAAGAACATTTCTTCTCCCCAAAGTTTTGCATTAGAATCCATTGGGGTGTCAGCTGGTCGACAACTACTCATTCATGTTTCTCGCAATAGATCGAGAATGTATTTCTGCTGTGAAACCATAATTCATTTCTTTGATCGAGCAACCTCCATATCAAGAAAGTATCTCAAGGATCCTAAGTCCTTGATTTCAAAGACTGTAGCTCTCTTTTACTCTTCTCATTTCAACTGTATCATCTCCAGTGAGGACAATATCATCTACATAAACAATCAAGGTAGCAAATTTTCCATCAAAGGAGAATTTGGTAAATAAAGTGTGATTCGGTTGATCCTTGAGTGTACCCTTGGCTCTTCATAGACTGAGTAAATCTTTCAAACAAAGCTCTCGGAGATTGCTTTAAGCCATAAAGAGACTTCTTCAACTTGCATACCTTTGATCCAAATTTGTCTTAAAAGTCGGGAGGACTATCCATGTATACTTCTTGTTCTATATCACCATTGAGGAAAGCATTTTTAATATCCAACTGATGTAGAAGCCAATCCAGGTTAGCCGCAAGAGATAAAAGTATTCTGACAATGTTCAATTTTGCAACATGAGTAAATGTCTCTGAGTAATCTATGCCATAGGTTTGAGTGAAACCCTTAGCCACCAAGAGAGTCTTATATCTTTCAACTGACCCATCTGAATTGTACTTCACAGTAAACACCCACTTACATCCCACGGTCTTCTTACCAACTGGTAGTGTCATGACTCTCCAAGTTTTGTTCTTTTCAAGAGCTTGCATTTTCTCAAATACAACTTCCCTCCACTTTGGAACTTTTAGAGCATCATGTCCATTCTTTGGAATCTCTATACTAGACAATTGGAAGGTGAAGGCAGAAAAAGATGAAGACAAGATTGAATATGATATAAAATCGGGCATAGGATATTTAAGGCAAGATCTAACATGTTTTCTAACAGCTATATGATCATCTATATCAGGATACCTGATACGACTCTCAGAAACAGAGATAAATTTACCTTTTCTTTTCTTAGGAGGTTGATTATTCCCCGGTTCAGATTCATGGCAGTGTTGAGATGTGGACACATCCCCTTCTTTATGGTTCTTCCTCACAAACACCTTTCCTTTCCAAGTCTTGTTTGCTACTTCGAACATGTTCTCTTTAGATGACTCATCATTTTGTGGCATTTTAATTAGTTCATCATTATTATCATCTTCAAGATTCATATTATTTTTTTCATGAGAAAGTGTAGGCTCGGATTCATCGAGTTCCTTACTCATAGAAGGAGTAGATTTAGATAATGAATCATGGCTATTTTTTGTTGGTGCAGAAGTACAAGTCTTAGAATTTTGTGATATAGGCATGGACAAGTTATTTAAAAAACTTATGTTCTCAGTTTGAAACGAGTCTTCCTTTAAGTTTTCCCCCTGAAGATGAGTATCATCAAAAAAATGTTTGTTTTCAAAGAATGTGGCATCCATAGTGACAAACATTTTCTTGTTTTTTGGATCAAAACATTTATAATCCTTCTGGGTTGGAGAGTACCCTATAAAAACACATTTTATAGCACGTGGTTCGAGTTTGCCAATATTCTTATGTTCATGAACAAATGTTATGCAATCAAATTTTTTTAATGTCAAATCAGTTGAAACACGAGTAACAGGAAAACATTCTTTGAAAATATGAATTGGAGTTTGAAAATTGAGAACTTTGGAGGGCATTCTGTTAATTAAATATGCAGTAGTTAAAATTGCTTCACCCCACAAATAATTTGGTACTTTATTTAAGAAGAGTAAAACTCTAAACACCTCCAATAAGTGTCTATTTTTTATTTCTGCAACTCCATTTTTTTTGGAGAGTATTAGGACATGAACTTTGATGCACAATTCCATTTTGAAGAAAAAAAATCACCCAAAATTGTGTTAAAGTATTCTCCGCCATTGTCACTTCCAAAGACTTGAATAGTTGTCTGAAATTAATTTTACACCATTTTAGAAAAGTCCTTTACAGCCTGACAAACATCGAATTTTTCCTTTAATAAGTACACCCAACATACTCTTGAATGGTCATCTATAAATGTGATAAACCATTTTTTGTGAGAAAGTGTACTTGTACGGTTAGGGCCCCAAACATCATTGTGAATAATAGAAAAATGTTTTGATGGTTTATAAGGCTATATTGGAAAATTGGAACGATAATATTTTGCAAATTCACATGCTTCATATTTAAACAAAGACAAATCTTTATTACGAAATAACTTAGAAAACAAGTGTTTTAAATAACGAAAACTGGGATGACCTAATCGTAAATGCTATAATATAATATTGTTATCATTATTCGAACAAAAAAAGACTCAAAGTAGGAACTTATCGGTTGGGAAAGTAGTTGTGATTTAGGTCCAATGTCGAAATAGTAGAGTCCTCCATTCTCCTTAGCACTACTATTCATCTTCCCCAAGTGCAAATCCTGAAAGACACAGTGAGAACGAAAAAAGTTAATTTGACAATTTTTTTCTTAGGCTAATTTACTGATAGACACTAGGCTACAAGATAGTTTTGGAACATGAATGACATCTTTAAGAGTCAACATCAAAGACAATACAAATGAACCTTCACCTGCAATGGCTGAAAAAGAGCCATCTGCGACTTTTATTTTTTGATTCCCTGCACAGGGACTATATGAAGAAAAGAGAGTAGATTTACTTGTCATGTGATCGGTTGCACCTGAATCTACTGTCCAAGTGTGGTTGGGACTGACACTAAGAAGAGCAGAATTACCTTTTTGTGCTATAGAGCAAGAAAGAGTTTGAGATTCGAGAAGTTTGAACAGTTTGTCTAGTTGTTCCGTCATGAGTGAAAGTTGAGTTGAAGAAGATTGCTGCCCTTGATCTGAATTACTAGTTTGGAATGCACGACCCTCATTATCACCTTTCTTCTTCCAGTTCAGAGGCTTGCCATGGAGCTTCCAACATGTTTCACGTGTATGACATGCGCGTTTGCAGTGATCACACTAAGGTTTGTCCAACTTCTTACTTTCGTTGAAGTTCCTAGTAGCCAGAGCCGAGCCTTCAGATTCTGAACTTTGAGGTGCCTTACCCATCATGATTCCTTGTCGTGCCTCCTCCCTTCTTATTTATGAAAAAGTTTCACGAAGAATTGACAGTGGTATCTTCCCCAAAATCCAGCCTCTTCATGAATGTCTTTATTCAACCCAGCAAGAAACATAAAGACACGATCATTCTCTTGCCTCTTGAGGAAGAGAACACTATCTTCTGCACACCTCCAACTGTCATTATAACAGAGATCCAACTCTTGCCACAAAGTCAACATCTCATTATAATAAGTAGTTACATTCATGTCTTCTTGTTTAGCATGCCACAGCTTTTACTTTAAGCTAAAGATCTGGGAGGAATTTTGGATATCAGAGTATATTTTTTTGACAGCTTCCCACACTGCTTTTTCAGAAGGTAAAACATGTACGGCTTTCCTATTGCGGTTTCCATAGAGCTCACTAACCACGCAATAATCAAGAAGTTTTCATACTTCCATTGTTTGAAAAAAGGTTCTATTGCCGGTTCTGCTATTGCTCCCGTCAAAAAATCAAGCTTTCTTTTGCCTTCTAATACCAAACGAACAGTTTGGGCCCATTCATTATATTTTTTTCATTCATCATAGGAACATTGACCTTGAGGGAGTTTGAGGATCCCTCCTGTGTTGAAGTCGTTGTCTCCGAAAGAACTTCCGTCTCCATTGCCGCCACCATCGCCTCGGCCAGTACCGCCGCCAGCACAGCGACTAGCTCCTCCGCCAGTGCCAGCACCGCGACCAGTACCTCCGCCAGTGCCCGACCAGCACCTCCGCCAGTGTCAGCATCGCGACCAGCACCACAACCATCGCCACGGCCTGCTCCGCCATTTGTTGTAGAGGAGTCGTCGTTGTTTGTTGAGTCGGTGAGGGCTTGCAGCCATCTATTGGAATCGGCCATTGAGAGCCTAACCGAGTTGGAGAAACGGATTTAGGAAAAAAATCTTACAAACCCTAGGTTAGGAAACTTGGCTCTGGTACAATATTAGAAAATAAGTGGTGAATGCTTCATGTTTTATTCTTTAGCCCTAAGGCTGGTTTAAATAGAAGAAATACAATCAATGTCCATCTGTTTTATTCTTCAGCCCCAAGGCTGATTTAAATAGAAGAAATACAATTAATGTCCATCCTTGAATCAAGGAGAAACTTAAGGGAAAAGAAAACTAAATAAAAACAAAAAATCTTCTATAATAATGACTAATAACAAGAGAATCTTCTCTAATAATGACTAATAACAAGAGGAGAGAGAATTACGGAATTCTCCAACACAGATAAACTTTGAAATTAAATGTTTTAAAATTCGGACATAAGCATAGTATATATAACATAACTTCGGCTGAAAGTTACAAAGAAATGAGGAAAGAGTCCATATTGATGCAAGAGTAAAAGTTTTTAGTATCTAGGATCAATCATTCATCGTGATGTATGATTGAGAAGGATCTTCATAAAATTAAAGCACAATGGATTAATTCGGACAGTGATTTGTGATTGCAGGATACCCTTGAAGTTCAAAGGAAAAAATCCTATAGGACAAGCATAAGACTAGCCATGATCTATGGATCAAATTGTTGGCATGTGACAAAATGAGCATATCTGAAACATGAACAAGATGCATGAGTGGTAATGCACTGAAAGATAGTCTTATAAGAACTGAGTGTATTTCTGGAAAAGTTGGAGGCGGCTAGAACTAGGTCTATAATTTTTGTTGTTGGATGCTAAAAGACTTTAAAGAGGTGGCTAACAAGTTAAATGGAAGTAAAGAATTTAAATAGCAGAAGCAAACAATTTTGGTAAAGGCTTTTTGTTGCTGTTGGATGCTGTCAACAAATATATGTTGATCTTTCTTCTGCCTTTTATCCAGTGGATTATTCTGTTGATGAATTTTTGATATTTCTGTTGTACTAGAAACTGATCCATTAAATTTTCACTAGGTAGTACTGGCACGGTGCAGCCAATTGGTTACTGATAGTGCAGTTGACCCTGTAACACTGTTAGCTTGTTTGCAGGCAGGTTCTCCTCTTGCTTTTGTTGTTTCATATGTTCATTGAGTAATATGATGTTGGATTATTACTTCAAAAGTTACTCCTTTATCTTAAGCAGATTGAAGGGCAAAATGCTTACCAGTTCTATATTCAGCCACCTGATGCTCCAGCATTTATTGGAAATACTGTATGTTAAGTAGATGTGCATCCTTTTTGAACCTGTATGCTAACATCCTCTCTTTTAATAGGAGAATGCATTCAACAATTTAATTTCTAGAAATATGCTTATTTGCTTAAAACTTGATTCATTAGCTTCTAGGTAACATGTCTATTACCTAACCTTGTGCTACACTATATTGCTAACATCATGGGTTTAGAGCAATTTTTTGAGTTCCCTATGAAAAGTTTGAATGATGCATTTTCAAAATTCATCCGAATTAACATGCTATAGACTATATTTTCCCCTCTACACTGAGAATTAGATGTATCAGCTACTTACTAGATTTTCTTGTGTTTAATTTCATAATTATGCGAAGACAGGCTGCTGAAGGAAATCTTTTGGAACCTTCACTTGCTAAGTGAAAGATAGAAATGTAGAGTGCTGAGGATGTGCACGGGTTATTAACTATGAAGAATGGAAAGAGGTAAGCGGTTTTGTGAAGGAAGAGTGCTGAAAATGGTCTAAATAAGAGAACAACACTGAAAGATTTGGTACTGGAGGTTGACACATTACAGTTTGATAATTGATTATATGTCAAATCATGAGTAAGGAGTTGTTAAGGGTGACACAATGGAACATAAATCATAAGTGGGAACCATACACAAGATGGTATTTCTAATGGTTGATCTTAAAATCTGTGAAAATATACTGATGATTGTTAGGTGTCACAGCTTATAAGAAAAGGGCCATCATCTCTTAGGCATCCAGAAAGTTCTTGTGATCATAATAATAAAGATGCATATAATTAATTTTTTTTTCCAACCCAAACTAGTTAATTATTGCAAATATGGATCCTAAAACTAGTTAGAAGATGAATACATCACTAAACAAGATGATTGTTAGGTGTCAGCTTATAAGAAAAGGGCCATCTCTTAGGCATCCAGAAAGTTCTTGTGATCATAATAATAAAGATGCAAATTTTTTTTTTTTTTTCCAACCCAAACTAGTTAATTATTGCAAATATGGACCCTAAAACTATTTAGAAGATGAATACATCACTAAACAAAGTGAGATCTATAAAGTCAAAAAAAGGTAGAGATTTCATTTTCATCATGACGATGATGGGATGGACTTATAGTAAATTGGAGGGTCTGGTATAGCTAAAGCATCCTATATGTAGTACCAATTATCTCGTTTCCACCCCCAAACTAATCACATTACATGGGAAAACAGAATATATACTCTTACAATGTGCAAAAAGGAGAGTAATGTTTCTTGAGGATACTTCAGAATGCTTAAGGGGAATTAGAAAGGTCTTAACAGTAATTTTGAAGTTTTGCTACTGGGAAGATATACCAAAGCCAAGATAGACATCACAGACTAGATCTTATGCTGTGGGCACAAGTTTTTCTATTTGTTTAACAAATCCTGAATCTCTGATTCCTCTAAGATTCTTATATTTCATGCAATTAAGAATGTCTTTCTACATCTCTCTCTCTCCAGAATAATCAACACCTTCTTCGGAAATTTTTGTTCCTGAAAGAGGAGGGGGAAAGATAAGAAGCATAAATGTAATATTTTTTGTGCTAATATGATGGCAACCTTTTTTGTGTAGGTATCATTCGGGCACCATTCCTCTCTTGCTATATTTTTAATAATCTTTTCATCATGTAGCCAATCTGTCCCTCTTGCCAAACCAAAAATTATGCAATGGCTTTGTTGTTGTTGTTGTTCTTGCTATTCTACTTAGGCTGGGTTTGGGATTGCTTATTAGAGATTGCTTCTGCTTATTATTTGGGGAAATGATCCAAGACTGTTTGGTAACAACTACTTATAAATATAAAAAATTAGAGTTCAGTTTGGAGGAAAAAATTGACATCAGCCTCCCACCTGTTATCAAATATAACATCTGTTGCCAGTTTTTATAAAAGCAGCAACAATCCCAATCCAAACCTTGATACAAAAACAACAAAGCCCTTATCCCAAACTTTTGGGATGGCTATTTGAATCTTTTCTTCCATTCAGCTTCTTTAAGGATCATGTCTTTGTAACGTTAACAAAACTCATATATTTTTATTTCTTAATTCTTATATAACATCATTCTAAGTTTAGGCATATCCCTATTTATCATTCTTTTTAAGTGATATATTAACCTCCTAAATTGCATCTATTGGTTTATGCCGTACGTCTAAACCATCCGAGGCAATTTTCTCTTATCATATCCAAAGTTGTTCTGGGCGCTAGACGAGGCGAGGCGAGAGGGTTGCCGCCTCGCCTAGACGCGCCTAGGCGTCCACCCAGGTCATAACAACAGTATGAGAAGAAGCAGAAGGAGTACCAGCAGAAGCAGGAGCAGGAGCAGGAGCAGTACCAGCAACAGTAGAAGCAGCAGCAAGATCAATTTTTTTTTTAGCAGCAGCAGCAGCAACAATAACCTAGACGTCCGCCTTTCTTTCCCCTAGTCGACCCTAGGCACCCGCCTAGGCACGCCTAGACGCCCATCTCCAAACACGGGGAATATTTTCCCTGCTCGAGGCGCTCTCCCCTCAACAGGCCGCCTAGGCGCGCCTAGACGTCTCCTGTAACAACATAGATCATATCCTCAATTGGCACCACGTCCAACTTCTCACAACTACACTCATTTATTATCCTATCTTTCAGTGTATTATCACTCATCCATGTTAGTATAGTATTCCGATTTGAGCTACACTCATTTTTTGACATGTTATTTTCTATTGTCTTACTGATGTCGTCTTTTACTATATTTATGTCTTTAAAGTGAAATCACTTATTAAGTATAATTTTTTTGTGAATTATCTTAATCTATTATAATTTGCAGAGAATTAATAGCCTAATATCCCTGATATAATTTAATACAATATCCATCCTTCACCTTTTGTAGATAATCTTCATAGTCATATCGTACATGGATGATTGTTTATAGAATTAAGTCCAAACCATTAAATTCTAACTAAGATACTCTCTTACATTTAACTTTCTGAATAGCCAGAGCAACTATTTCACCGGAAATACCTAAACATATTAAGTGAGGCTTTAGCGGGCACCCGGGCCAGAGGTGTATCCAGTGTTGAAGATTTTCAAATTGGGCAAGATTTACTTTCAAGGTAATCTTCTTGTGTTTTCTGATTTAGTTGCATCATTCATACTGTTTAGGTTTTGCAGCATTCTGCATCTAAGTTACCTTAATCATGATACATTAATGAGATCTTCATGTTTTCTCATCTCAATGATTTGCATATGGCGGGTACCTCCTTTGTTGTCAGAAAGTTCCAGATGAAGTATTTGTCAGTGCTAAATCTAAATAAGCCCACAAGAAATGTCTACTGAACTTACATTTTTCTCAACACAACTTTCCAAAGCTCATCATGTAGGTTTTATCATACTTTACTTCCATAAAACGGATGCTACTTAGGATTGGAGGTGACAAGTTGAGTTATGCTCAGCTCTAAGTATGTGTTTGCTTAAAACTTCTTTTGTCGCTAGTTTGTTAAACAATTCCTAATTATTCTATGCATTACTTCAGTTTTGTTGAATTTCTATTTGCCCATAGGGAAGGTGTCACGACCCGCACCCGGAGATTTATGTACGAGTACGTGGGCACGTCCAGCCTACGCCGCAGTATCGACGGTAGAACGCTGTTTAAACCACAAGATCAATACAAGACTAACTAATAACAATAAGTACTCAATCACAACACTAAAGGAAGATACGAATGAGAACAGATCAATTCAAATATAATATCAGAAAAGTTATTCAAGTCCTGTGATCCAACCATTCATACAAACCAAGTAATTACCGGAGACAAATCCAATCAACTGTCTAATAGAATAAACTATAGAAAAGTACCAATGGTGAAATACTAAATCTAGTCCTCTCTAGAGAAGTCCAAGGTGCAAGAGCATCCTCAAATATATCCTCGTCCGAAGGTCCAAGTATGCAACAAAACATTCCTAATATTTGTCAACTTTTCCAGTCATGAGCGGAACAAGTACTATTACAACCATGAAAATACACAATGCATGTATAAATCTACTATGATAGGAACTGTATAAGTAATGAACTCATTTAAAAGGAAAAATAGAGTAAATAATTATAAATATAGAACTATTAACAATGTAAGCAGGTACTGAAATGAACCGGCAATATTGTAAACAGGTAATAAATGAACTGACAACAAATAACCAATAACTAGAATATAAATATCAGGAGTTGACAAACTGGTAATACCGTGTGACCTAGAATACAGGGTTTGACATGTGGGGCTAGTGTCACGTCCCGATCCCGAAGGTCCCGACAACGTCCCCGCCGGGCGCGAATTACTGCACCTCGGCGCTCCCACTGGACGTATATCGTTTGCCATCGAGGCATGATGTCGTGTGAGTCTGGGGTTGCGCTCGCACAAGACAACATCATTAAAGTTGTAGCTATCATCGAACTGATCGAAAACGCAGCGGAGAGACAGTGTTACAAAGAAGGGTCCAATCAGAGTATACAGGACAAAGGTCAAGGCACGCGGTTCTCTAAATACAATGGTATCATTCTATACATTATGTCCCTCTATACAAAAACAGCTCAAAATATCTCGATACGGCTCAAGGTATCGACACCAGATTTCCGGGTCCTGGGGATGAGGCACGACTATCGCTTCTTCGGACGATCCAACACCTGTTAACAAACAAACTGTGGTGGGCCAGCACTTTGGAAAAATTACTGGTGAGTATAAAATCAACGAACAGAAACAACACCCTTTAAAACCAATAGTAAGTAAGCATGTGATAAAATATTATATTACTAGTGATCTTTCTACTTTTACCTAGGTTCGTTTCATGCAGTACGGGAGCGGAGTCATACTATTTCTTTTTGAAAATATCTTTGAATTCAATTTAATACAATCAAGCATACAAGGCAAGCAGTTCAAGCACGATATGCCAAACAGGGTGTGCACAGCGTGTCTCGTGAGCTATACTCAAGACTCTAGGGACAATGCAGCATCTAGTGGACTATTCATTTATACTAAGGTAATCATCATATTCCAGCAAGCATGCAAGTCTATGAGCGATGTAAGACAATAAGCAAAATCAGCATCACTTATTTAGTGGTTCTTATTACTTGTCGAACAGTTATCCCTGCAGCAGACATACAAGTTAGCAACAATTTGCATATATAAACAAGGTTATATTTCTTGTCCATCTCTACATCAAATAGTTAGGTATGCAAGAAGGCTAGCCTAGCATGCGCCCTAACTAGCTGAAATGCAGCTATCTCCATGAACAAGTTAACTTCTCTAACTCAAGCTCTTTTCAACAGAAGCATCGTCTCCCATTTAATAGCCATACCATCAGGGCACACTATTAGTCTCATCCCGTCAGTAGCCTCCATCCACCATTTTAATAGCCACACCCCCTAGATCCTGTGGACCGGAACATCAGGGCGAGCTACTAGCCTCCAAACTTGTCATTTAGCCTCTATCCACCATTCTAATAGCCACACCTCCCTAGATCCTGTAGGACCAGAATATCAGGACGGGCTATTAGTCTCCCATCTAGTCGATAACAAGCATATCACATGTCGCGTCCCTGTCCCGTAAGGGCCGTTCGTCCTCGCTTGGTCCCTACGGAACCGATCGTCCTCGCTTGGGCGCGATGCCGTGCAAGCCTAAGTTGCACTTGCACCAGGCAACGTAGCTGCACAAGACACAAGTTAGACGAAAATATACAAATATAGGCACGAAATATAAATACAGAGAACCAAAGTTGAACACATTGATAGGAACACAAAATACTTTCTTTTATTGAATACTTGAAGATTTGGATTACAAATTGCTTGCTTGGCTGAGTTACAAAATATGTCTTAGAAGGCTTACAACTCTTTTTACATTCCCAAAACTAGCCACAACGCTATCACATTACATCCTTTTAGTAGGACCAAAAATAACAAAACATCTAGCAACAGAGGAGTAGCCCACTGGAGAGGAAAGCAAAGGAAGCAGCACGAGCAGTCCCTCGGAAGGTTGCGCTAAGACCGATTCAGAATGCTCGCCAAGCTCTCGCGTCCAGTACCTGGATATTTGCCCACAAACGTGGGTCAGTACTACCACATGTACTGGTGAGCGACCGTGGCCAAACTCACCTAGAAATTTACACTAAGTAAGCAAGTAAAGCTAGCATTATTAGGTGATCTTTCTAGTTGCCTATTTTCTTTTTAACAATTCATCCTAGAAAATATAGACGATAGATAGCATATGCATGTGATAATTCTTACCTACGACCGAGCGGTTATCCCTGCAGCAGACACACAAATTAGTCACAATTTGCATATATGGATTAACTTATGTATCAATCTTTTGGTGTCAAAATGATAGGTATGCAAGAATGTAAACCTAGCATACGACCTATCTATATGACGGTCCATGGGTTGCCCCATTGATGGACAACAACACCCCCTAGATCCCGAAGGACAGGAACATCAGGGTGCTCTCACAATCCCTTCCGGACCTACCGATTCCCAGTGCCCTAGAAATCGATCGAGAGACTATTACCTTATGCACAAGTTGTCCGAGACCAATGCATGACAAGCAACATTCTATCAAATAAACTCTTGGGATGCACCAACATTAACAAGCATATAACAATCTAATAGCCACACCCCCTAGATCCCGTAGGACCGGAACATCAGGACGGACTAATAGACTCTTTTCTTTCATTCATTTACACTTGACACAAACACTAACCATAAAAGTTTTGTGCACGATACAGTGATGCAGCAAGTGAGTAAGGGGCACACATTTAATTGAAGTAAAGCAGTAACTCTATATACCTTTTGCATGCAGTTTATTTCTTTTAGCTTGTTCATTTAGTAAGGCAACATTGTAAAGGAACAATAACTTGTGCAGACTAAAGATCATTTTATTAAGGCGTGTGAATTGAAGGATTCATCGAAGGGCCTAAGCCACTCACTGAATGAATCGAATGAGAAGATGGGAAAGCCTTATGCGACGTTCACTCTTTGGTTATGCGTCCTGAAAATGCAACAATACTTTGTTAGCATACTTCGATCTCTTTTCCTTACGATTCGAAAAGAACACGCAAGCGAGAAAAGCTAAATCATGAAAACCAAGTCATCGAAAGCAACTCAAAATATAAAGCAACACAAAACCAAGAAGCAAAGCAACCAACGAAAACTCTTGGACTTATTTCAATAGAAGTCGTTCCATCAATTGGAAGGTTTCATTGCACTTCGTCCGTGTTGATTTGGCGGTAAGGTTTCCCCGAGACTCGATTCTCAACCGAGTCGAAGTAGCAAGTGTTCCATAAATAACCGTTCGGAGCGGGGCGTTACATCACAAGCATAATACAACGTGACAATATAAGCTTTTCATTCCATCTATCTCTTATCTAATAGCCGCATCCCCCTAGATCCCGTAGGACCGGAATATCAGGGCGGGCTACTAGTCTCTTCTCTTATCAAAATAATCCATTAACTCTTTGTAACAATACAAGCATGCATTCAATCTAGCTTTTGCATCAAAGGCAAGCAATTATGTAAACGACGACAAGCAAACATATGAACGATCTTTAATTTAACAAGCATGGCATGGTTCTATTTATCTCGTCAAGTTAAGCATGCAGTTCTACTCTTGTTTAGCATACAACATAGAGACTTGTTCAAAAAAAAAATTTTACTCTTCTTATTAGTATGGCAAGGTTCTTCTATTGACAAGCATTCAAGTTCTAGCTAAGCATGCAGTTCTATTACTCATGCAACGGAAACAATAATCTTCTTAGAAACATGTATTATAAAACTCAGATTCATTATTAAGGCGTGCAAGAATTAGAGATTGAAGTTCTATCCACTCACCTAGATCAGTCATCTTCTGGTTCAACAAGGAGCTCTTCAAGAAGGTTTTCTTTTTGAGTCAGCAAACCGATATCTCTTGTACATAGTGCCAACGCGGAGCGGGACACTACATACTTACCCAAACACACATGCATACACACACACATGTATAGATATATGTATATACCCCTATTGTAGTATATAATGGAAATTTAAGAAAAGAGAATACCTTATAAGTAGAGCTCCTAATTCCTTTGCTAGCAATCCTCCAAAATTTCTAGGATGGAATTGGGAGTGGGATGGTATGAGTAAAGGGTAGAGGTATATTTATATAGGGAAGGAAGAGAGAGAGGAAGGGTTGGAGGTCATTTGAGAGAAGTTGGGACCTTGTGAGAGAGGGAGGAGGGAGAGGTGTGGGGAGTGGATTTTATTTGAGGTGATGAGGTGTAAGAGAATGGATGGAGGGAGGCATGTGAAGGGTGTTGGGGAGTGGTGATGTCGTATGGGAATGGTGATGTAAGCGATGATGCAAGCGATAATTTTATGATGAGGTAAGAGATGAGGTCATTTAAATTCTTAATTAACTATTAATTAGATAGTTTATCTACTAGTTATACTTAGTAATACTAATTGTTGGTGCTAATAATTTTTTGAAAAAAATGGGGGTTACAGAAGGTCATCAAGTACGTAACTACATGAAGAAACCTCTACATAAATAAGCATGATTATGGCGTTCAGGGATGCTAATGCAGGTCTAGGGAGAGCCAAATGAGCGAGATTTTGTGTATTTATTCGTCTTTGTCTAGGTTATGCCCTCCTATTGAATTTTTCATTCAGAGTCAACCGGTCGAGTCTTTCTTAATACTTATGGAGCCTTACCCTATATGTGAAGAGCTGTTTCGAAGTGTTGAGCCTGCATCTGCCATCTAGAGTAACCATGATCAATGGTCAAAAAAGCAATTAGAGAATGATCTGAGATCTGTTTGGTTCAAATGATCGGTTTCTTCTCAAAACTGATGCAACTGTTATACATTGTGCAAAAACATGTGCATTCCCAGAAGACACATCTTTATTTCATAAAATAAACATGTTCAATAAATAAGGGTATAAGTTCGCATCCAGTTATGGTCTTTATCTTTTTATTTGTTTGATGTATCATGGTGAGATGTCTGTAAGAGGAATATCTACAACGAACATGCAGCTGGAGCTTAAATACTTTGTTGATCGGGGTTTTCTTTTCTAAAGAAGCGTAAAAGAAGTCATTTTTAAATCAAGTAAAAGCCTTAACTGAAATTATACATCTAGATTAAGCTTTTGTTGATTTCTACAAATGTATGACCATGCATCCTGAAGCAGAGAATATATTATGCCATTTGCTGGGTTGTCTTATATGATTTTATAAAAAGCAACCCTGTTCAGATGAAGAGGATGTGAATTTGGTGCTAACATGGATGGATCTTTATTTCATAGAAGGCTTGGTGTTGATGTAGCAGTTTGATCTAATACTAATTTTCCACTTTAACCTATAGTCATGAATTATCGACACTGGTCATAGACTATGTTGCACGAATACAGGTACGGGCTCGGTATGGATACGAGCATTTTCACCTGCCTATGCATAAGCATTCTGTTAAATTTCAAACCAAGTCCAGATGAAGACGATTCAGGTTTTCAATTTATATGCCTGCACAGGCAAATGGTGTTTTAGAACAAGCTAACTACTGTTGATATATGTGCCCGGTTCATTGGCACACTTCATATCCAGCCCCTCTCGTTCGTCAGTCATTCTCACAAAGATCAATAGAGGAATGCAATATAACATTATCATATATTCATATGTTCCATAATGAATTAGATCGTAGGCTTAATTTCATCAATGTGCAAAGTACTCTGCACAGATTCTGCATACAAGTAATCCAAAACTTTTTTTTGGAAATGTCCGACATACACGCTCGGGACTTGTACTACATGTGCTGCATTGCATGCCTCTCGGGCCCACTGCCCCCAACTCCCACCATTTATTATATGGAAGGAATAATACGCTCCCACCACCCAGGTAGATGGGGCGGATGCCTTCCACCTCAACCACTTGGGTTAGAGGTGATTTGCAATCCAAAACTTTAAAAATACATAAGGATAACACATATATCTCTTTTCATTTGCAGCCCTAAAGATGATATTGAATTTACAATAGTACGAGAGAGCATTAGAAGAAAAATGAAGGCAAGTTCAAGTTTATTATGTATCCTGTCTACTTCTCAAATTCATAAACATGCAAAACTTCAGAACATACACAGTATACTATAGTTGTTTTTTGAAAAATCACTGTAAATGATATACCTTTCATACTTCTTGCGTCTCCACCCGTCTTTAATGATTTTCATGCAGATTATCTGCAATGAGGTACTCGTCGACCCAATCAAAGAACTTAGGAAACTTCCCAGAGTTCAACATCTGTCTTCCCAATTGTCCGGCATATTAAAGAGTGAAGATGAAGAGGTACTCTTCATGTACACGGTGACACTGCCTACATGCAAGCATCTCAACTACTTGCTATCAGTATCTTTTTCTTTCTTCTTTGGATTCCCTAAAAGAATAGGATCAAGGAAATCTGAGCCAAGTACCGGTTTCTATTTTGCACAGTTTAAATATATTTTACCCAACTCCTTGGATTTTTCTTTCTTTCATTTACCTGTTATTTTACATTAATCTTTTCCTCAGTTATGATCTTGCAAAATTTGTGTTTGAAACCGTCATGAATATTTTATTGATGAAGATTGCAGACATTCATTCGATTTTCTCAATATGTAAACTTATTTTTCGTTTTCTTAACTTAAAACTTATTTTTCGTTTTCTTAACTTGTTACCTTTAAAGGTGGTATCTCTTTTTTGTGATATTTTCTTTCAGTTTGAGATTTTAGCATCCTTCCACCCAAGTCCTGCAGTTTGTGGATTGCCTACAGAAGATGCCCGCAAATTTATTGAAGAGAATGGTATGATCTATTAACATTTCCTTTCTACATATTTCCTTCAAAGTCTTGTCTAAGACCATGACTTCATAACTATCGCATGGTGTACAGCTTTAATACTACATATATCATTTCAATTTGTTTGTTTTGAAATATAAGGGGAAGTATTGGTATATGTTCACCTTAATCTCATAATAGTATACCAATAGAATGTTCAAACAAGTGCACTTATAGACAACTGTTCTTTTCACAGTTTTGATCCTAAAAATGAGCAACTTAAAAGTAGTAGCTTAGAAGGGGAAAAAATGTAGTGTACGTAGCAATCTTCTTGAACATATTACCATGCCATGTTGTAGCTAATGTCGCTTCCTAACTATCAGTTATGGTATATAAAATATTATTGTTGATCGGCGTAGGATTTATGCGAAAGCATCAAACGGTTTAACCACCAGAAAAACAAGCAATTAAAATTGCTAATAGAGCAAAGATCTTGAATTGAACCAAAGTTGCTGAGAGAACTCTTTGCCAAGTTGATGGAGATAAATGTTGCTTAAAGAAAGATTTGACCCTTTTTATCAATCCGCTCCCAGGATCCATCCAGCTTTAATAGAACTTCTGGGACGCTCCTTTATCACTGCCTTGACATCGGGCCTAATATGTAGAGGACACTCTCTTTCTCTTTGATTGCATATAATCACTTTTGTTCTAAGCACTGAGTGCAAAAATATGGAGTTCATATAGGGATACCATGCCCTAGTAGCTATAACCGTCCACTAACAACGTAGACGGAAAACTAAGAATAACTCCCTATTAAGTGTGTAGTTACAAGCAGTATCTCCCTATAAATAAGGCAGTTACGAAGATGAACTGTCCCACTAAGAACAGTAATTGCAACAACAAAACAGAAGACCCCCGTCAAAGACGTTAAGCCGCTGAACATGCAGGACCGCGACATGCATGAGCATAGAGAACACACGGAACGCACTGAATCTCGAGACACGCGAGACGTCGTGTAACGCGCGAAAGCGCCATCTCTGCACCTGATTCGTACGTGGAAGTGCAAAGTGCGCCATTAAAGCGCTACTTTGCATCCTTTGCTCGTGTCCGAGTCTGAGCTTTAGGACCATTAGGGCCATTAGGGCCTTGCTCCAAAGGGAAATTTCCGAGAAAATGGTGACAAAAACAAAATATTTTTTTGTGGAATTGAAACCTTGTCCACTAGAAAATCTTCTACCATACCAACCACTTAAGCTAACACACCCATGTGTGTAAATCAATATATGATGGCTCAAATATGGAAATACATACACTTAGGGTTTGCCACATCATGGAGTGTGAGACATGGACACTAGTGACAAATTTCAAACAAAACCCCAACAATCCTCCACATATTTCAATATGTGAGTTGAGTGTTCCCCACAGTGACTATACGTCATGTATTATTATAGATATCGTTTACGACTTGAATCTTTTCGCATAGGTCGAACAATACTACGATACTTGCTACAATTTTTTTCACTCACACTATGGCATCAACTGTGCCTTTGGTCGCACGTTATGTATATTTATCTCGGATGTCTACAAGTTTACCTTCAAGAGACGGTCTACATCTATGTTCATACACATAGTTGAGTTCTTTCATTGAGAGTTTAAAATTCTAGCATGAAGCCACTTGTCTCTTTGCAGTGCTATGCCACTTCGATATGGCCCGAAGTCGAGGTCTTACTACATCATGTGGTGTCACCCTATTGTAGCATGAGGAACTAAGCCTCTTTTTAGTGTTGTGCTACCACTACAATTACACAGATTGACTCTACTGTCGTGGATATCGACTGGTGGGTGGACATTAGTGTATTATGTCATGTGTGTTCTATGAAGGAGCTGTTCACCACATATGAATCTACTTCTGATAAGGTTTTGATTGCGAGCAAGTTACAAGATAAAGTACTGGAAATCGGGTTGGTAGTGCTGAAACTAAATTCGGGGAAGTCACTTACACTAGAGAATATGGAGCATGTACCTGCTATCGCAAAGAACCTGATTTCTAGAAGTCTGCTTTGCAACACAAGCTTGAGAATGGAAATCAATGTTGGTCGAATGATGATGTCCTATCAGGAAGCATACTAGCTTTATGTACTTAGGGATGTTCAAGCTTCAAATTGTAAATATGTTTGAATGTATTAATGAAGTATTTGCTTATGGTTATTCTCTTCGCCCATCTCCATACTTGAGTACGGGTTATTAGGTCCCTTTGGGACCTAGCTTCAAAGAAATTTTTTCTAGAAAATGGTGACAAAAACCAAATGTTTCTTGTGGGATTTGAACCTTACCCACTAGACCCCTCCCCACCATAACAACCGCTTGAGCTAACACACCCATGTGTGCAAATCAATATGATGCCTCAAATATTGAGAACACACACTTGGGGTTTGCCACATCATAGAATGTGGGACTGGGTCACTAGTGACCAGTTTCAAACAAAACCCCAACAGTGTTGACATGACCTGCATAAAAGTCAAGTGTTGTGTGCGTCTACCATCCTTTTCATGGGATAAATGCAGGGGTTTTATAATGATCCCTCAAACATATTACAAATAAGCCCATGAAATTACAAGGTTACTCTCCAGTAATTTCATAAGCTAATATTACAGAGAATTCGCCATGAGATTTCTGGTCTCAATTTGACAGCAGAAGTATGTTTAGTTAGAAGGATACAAGGTGGAAGGGGGTCATTTTAATGCAGAACTGTTAGCAGTTTTCTGTTTTTGGCACTAGTAAGTATTGGATAAGAGATGTTGTCCAGTTTTGATGGAAACTTCTGGTCAAGTTTTATGAAACCAGATGACTACACTTTTGATCCGGATACTGGATATGTAAATGCATTCATTATTTTGGCATGAGTTAGTATTCCGCTGGAATAGGAGAAGAGCCACCTCGCCACAAGATAAGGTTGTCAGTAAGTACAAACAATAAGCAGACTAGCTCTACTGTTATAATATATCCTAAAGGACAATAATGAGAAACCTTTGTGAAAATGCTCAAAGCTCCTTGTTCTAGCAAAAACTTGGTGCATTTAACGGACCCTGAAGGAGAAAACTGCTTAATGGAGAAGTTCCAAAGCATGCATAGACCCATGATATGTTAGCTAGCTGCACTTCTTTTGCAAAAATAATATTCAAATTTAGCTGACTATGCACTTTCCGGAGCATAGCTAAACGCCATGCCTTACTACTCTGGACTTTCAGCCTAATGTGCAAAAAGTGGAATCAAAATAGTGTTTAGAAATTCCAAAGCAATCTTTATTTCAAACTTAATATGTATGTGCACTATATATTGAACAGAAAAGCTCCTCTAGTGAAAAGATCTTATATGTCATTGTAATTGACCATTTGAATTGTGTATCAGAATTGTTTGATCGCGGAATGTATGCTGGGCCTGTTGGTTGGTTTGGAGGAAATGAAAGTGAATTCGCTGTTGGGATCAGATCAGCCTTGGTTGGAAAGGTACAGTAACTATGCTTCTAGACCTGACTGATATGTACTAATAGAATAGCTTGAAAGTTTTATTTTTTAATGTCCCATGATTAGTAGTTTCTTATATTTAGCCTTAGCCTCTCTTCATTTTCTTTTGTGTGCCAGTCCAACATTTTATTTGTTTATTTGTATTAATTTCTGTCTCTTCAAATTTCTTTTAACTAGAACACGGCCTTTGATAGTACTATTTTAAATGTGTATTCTGTAAAGGCGATCTCACTTCTGTCACTTCGGACTTAAGGGAGGCAAAACAAAAAGTGCTCGAACTAAGCTGTTATAAGAAACTTTAGAACTAGTAAGTGCACGATTTTAGAGGGGATAGGGTAATGGGGAAGGGAGGGTGAAGGAATCATAACCAATACATTAGAATATCGAAATTAAGAGAGGAACATATCAAGGTTTGCGGAATCGTTATCGGTATCGGACCATTCATATGTATCGGGATCGGCGGTATCGACATTTTCGGATTGGAGTATCGATTATTTTTTGGTATCGGAAAGAAAATAATTATTAATAAATTATCAAAATTTTAGAAAATATATTTTATACATTTATGCATAATTTTAAGTATCTTCAATGTTATTTCTTAATAGTTTTGAAATTGAATGAAATAGTAGTCACCCTTGCTGATTGGTTTACATGCGATAGATAAGTTTTCCCCTTTTACATGCTTTTACAACCTTACTATACTTTTACACCATTGTTGATTGGTCTTTTTCATTCAATTTTCTTTACCGAATTGACCGAAAAAGAGATCTACAATGTTGGTATCGGTCGGTATCGGATTGGGACATGCCAAACCATCTCGGTATCTGACATATCGGATCGGTATCGGCCGATACTGCAAACTAAACAGATACCATTGTTCACTGATCCATATCTTAGTGGATTAAATATTGAAAATAATTTCTTTTTACCTTTGGATGATCATAATCCAGATGTTAAGATATCATCATTCTGTTATGTGGACCCCTAGCTGCCATTTATCTGAGGTCTGGAATAGACAGCTTTTTGCTAACATTGATTAAGTTTGTAAATAATGGTCTGGTGAGGGGGCAATGATGGATTTTCCAGGGTAGGGCAAGTTTGGTTTTACATTTGGGTGATAATTTCCTCAATTCACATAACTCGTACCAGCCTTAATCTGATTGAGGTATACCATCTTGCAGTTGTTTTTTTGGTTTTTTTTCCTTTTTTTTTTCATTTTTATTGTGGGATTGGAGTGGTTGTTTGGGGTCGGGGTGGGGTTGTGGTTAATTAATCCCAATTACTAATGCTTAACTTGATACACATATGGCTACAACATGAAATAATTTATGTGAGATGCTCTTGGCGACCTACATTTTCTAAATGGTCTGATTGGATTGGAACAACATTTATGAGGATTGATGGAGTTAAGAGTTTCTGTGCACATTTAAATGCCAAATAGTATATAGGTCAAGGTTTTAAGTGGTGTGGAAGAAAATATGATCAGGATCACTTGGGGCTTCTTGATAAGAATTGAGTTTTTCTCGAGTTACTTCAGTTAAATTTCCATTAATGCTGCACTTGTCTTTTCCTCTCATCTGTTCTGTAAAATGTTTAAGGGCAAATTGCTGGTTAAGATGTGCAGTCCTTGAGATTCTAATAGTTTGTTTCACAAATTTCTAGATCATCAAACACTAAAATGTTATCCATAAGTTTCATGCTTTAACAGAATAAAAAAACTAGTTAAGAAATTTATAAAAGTTGGGAAGTAGCAACTGCACTATTTTATTTCTTTGATTCATAGCAAGTTCTTGAACACTATGAATACCTGTTAGCATGATGCTGACATTCTGAAATGTAAATAAAAATGGTAGATTACTTTTGTACCCAAACTGAGATTTGAGACAAATGTTTATCCAATCGCAAATCATGAAATATTCCATAATAGCAAAGTCTAGAAAAGCTTGTGATTAGTTGCTTTGCAGCTGTTATAAAACTTCTTATGCTCAGTCTGTTTTCCTTCATCAAATTTCAGGATTACAACACGTTGATTTATGCTGGTGCTGGGATAGTTAAAGGAACCAATCCATCATTGGAATGGGAAGAACTTGATTTGAAGGCATCCCAGGTGGGTACAGTAGCAGTATATATATACTGGGTGTGCGAGTCTATATTTTTCAATAAAATCCTTGTTCCCATCCCATGCTCATACCCTCGTACTATTGTTGTCTTCTAATTAGTTCACAAAGTTGTTGCGATAAAGGGACCTTCATACTAGCTATCAAGAAATAAGGAATAATAAGGAATCTTGACACCGCCAAGCGAACCATCTAGCAAAGCCTAGCCACTTCCAACGATATGGGACAAGGTGTCATTTGCACAGTAGCCAAGTGCTCTGATTTATTGTGTGGTGATTCTGGTGGAGACATCAATGATTTATCCTTGTTCATGATTGAAGAGAGGAGTTTTGTAGCTCAAATGTACATCAGATTGATGTTTGTATAAACTTTTCCGTGAATTAAGTCTGAATATCTGTACTCAATTATAAGATCTTATAAGACTATGATTCATATATTGATACCGAATCTACCAGGACCCACTGATGTTGCTAGTCATCTTAGTTCTTCTTAAAAGAATTAATCTAGAATAATGTGTGTTTCTATGTCTCTCAATTTCCTTCACCTTTGAATTTGGCTTAGTTTAAGAGAAGTGGACCATTCGTGAAGTTCATGACCTAGGGTTTCTAATTCTTATTTGCAACTCATCAAGTTACTAAGGTTCCTGTGCTCCAACGGGTAAATTACATATGATCAATCAAGTAATTATAGATACAATCAGAAAGAGCCTTCGGCCGAACTCAAGTGACCCTGTTGTTACCGGGAAGAGGCATAAGACCATGACTGGGTGGCGGAAGATCAGTGGATTGAGCCATGGAAGCTTATTATTCTTTCATTTATAAATGATGGGAGTTGGAGAGCAGTGGACCCAAAAGATATGTAACGTTGCATGCACAAAGTCCCGAGAGTTACGTCGCATCTAAAGAAAAGAAAAAAAAGAGAACACAGCCTTCTACTTCACAGAAGCCTAACACACAAGAAGACTCCACACAAGCCAGAGGTCCAAATGTTCAAAAAAAAAAAAAAAAATCCCATACTTTTAATTCTTAAATAGTTAACATGTTAGGACTTAGCATTTAGTTTTTTTTTTCTTCACTATATATATCCTAGTCCAGTTGTTTGCTCATATAAAACATAATCTCTAAGGGCCCGTTCTAAGAGCCCGTTTGGTATCATTTTTATTTATTGTTTAAAAAAAAATTTACAAAAATATTTTTGGCAGTTGTATTTTTTTTTTTTGGAAACTATTTTTTTTTAAATAGTGAAAATGAAAAAAAGTTGTTTACCATGTTTTCATAAACAAGAAACAGGAAAGGACAATAAATAAATTTTGGGATGCAAATGATATGGTATGTTTGCTTATCAAAATGAAATAAATTTGTACTTTTGTTCTTCATCAAACATGCTTTTGTTTTTATAAACAAGTAACAATTATATATGTCAAACATGTTTATTATTTATAAAAACAGAAGAAGAAAAAAAGTGATATCAATTAGATATATAATAATATACTGGTGAGTATTTGAACCTGTCACGTGGGTAATCTGGGTTCGATCCTCGGCAACGGCTATTTTTTAAAATTCTTTGCTTTTAGACGAATATTTGATTCGTCGTCTTTCTTTTCGAATATTTGATTCGTTACCTTTCTTTCCTCCTCGAGCCCAGAGTTGATCCTTTTTCGTACTTCTTTTGCCGATTTTTTAAAATTATTTTCTTTCTAAAACTCTTTACCTTTTTTCCCTCCTCATGGCACATGGACCTTGAGCCCATAGCACTGATAGCAGACCCAGTTGACTGTTTACATAAACTTTTCCAATCTTCCTACACAAAAGGGCCCTTGATTAAACTAAGGAAATGAAAAAAAATATATATAAAAAAAATAATGAACAGGCATTTTTCTCTATGGATTTTATTTTTTAAAATTATAGCAATTTTGTTTGACCAATTTAATAAGCTAATTGTTTTGCACTTATTTCCATTGGTAGCACGTGATTACCCGTCTTGTTATAGTCAACAGTAATGGAATTGATGGATAGAAATAATAAGTATTTCTTATACGATAGTAGGGTTGTATGAGAATAATAACAAAATTCAGATGGCTTAACAAGGTAACCCAACGTGACAATAGGTTGAATTGATAATTCTAAATTCATGTTCAAAATAATAAAATGCTTTTATATATTAAAACAAAATCATATAATTGTAAAATCTATTTTTTTTAACTGTAAAAACTATATATATATATTGAAAAAAGATAAAATTTTATAAATGAGACATGGCCAAATCACCACCGTTAAATCTTCTTACACACGCCTACTAAAACCGTACAAATCATGAGTTTTAGACAGCTCCACCCCCTTGTATTTGAACATCTTCCTCCGTACTAAGAGCAATCCCGTACTTCGAGTTATTTCTCGGGACCGACTATCTACACGCCATGACCTACCAAGCACACCCCACTTCTCTCCTATACACTAGTCATCTTCTTCTTCCTTCTTTAATTTTCACCTTCTCTAACCCAACCAAAAAACCCAAACACCCTACATTGAAATTGTGAAGAATGCATCATGCAGGAAGAAAGTCAACTTCAAAGACACAATGTACGTTCTCTCTTTACGTAATTTGTCGGTTTGAAGTAGTGTATGAGAAGTGTTTGACAAAAAAAAAAAAAAAAAAAAAAAAAATTCCTCGATGAGTACGACCAATACTGGTAGAACGGACCACTGTCTGTTTTACCTGTATTGGCCGAACATTTCAGTAACAGTTCGACTGGCAGAGGTCGAACCGAATATGTGATCTTCCGTTCGACACACTATGGTCGAATCTGCGCAACAGTGTTCGACTGTCGTGGATCGAACACCATTCTGTGCACTCGACAGACCAGGCTAGAACATAACCGTGAATACATCCAAATTTTTTTTTTTTCGAAATTTGTTTCATTTTAACAAGAATTTGAGGGATTCGAAATCCTAGCAGTGATCCTCAACGAAAATAATACTCATTTTGAACTAATTAGAATGTTCGATTTGAAATACTCACCCCCAAGTAGAGAGATGACCGATTGTAAGAGTGTGGGGTGTGCTTAGGAATAATGATAGATTTTAGGTCATAATAAAAAATAATATTTTAGTTATGTGGTGAGATATACTTAGTACTTATGTTAATTTTATTCATTTAAAATGGGATATACTTAGCAATTACAGATTTTGGTCTTTAGTGAGTGGGATCTCCAAACATATCTACTGAACCCACATTTGAAGAAGCAATTATAAACATTTTCTTCTTGTCCTGTACACAGGACACACATATTTTCTTCTATTCTAATTTCAAATTTGTGGAGTCTATCAAGCCTTTGCCAGCCTTATATAGATGCAGCTGCATTTTGAACGCATCACCTTCCGGCTACAGGAATCTGCCTGCCCCCAATCAATAGTCCATGTTAGCACCAGTAGCTTTAAAACCCAGGGATCCCTCTAAATGTCAGTATTTTACTCAGTAACAATAACTACTATAGTTTTTCATCATAGCTTTAAAACCCACAGAGTAATTATTGTCAACCGGTAGAATCCATAAGTTAGTTTTCCACGCATATTTATTTTTCATCCAAACTGTCCATAAAATTACCTTCCAAGGAGGGCCAAGCTAATTTGAAAGTCGGTGCTCCTTCAGTGTATCCAGACTCCGTAATCCTTCGTCCTCCCCTTCGTCCTTCGGGAGGCAAAGCTCCTGAATGTATGCCTCCATGCCATACAAAATTTGCACAGAGACGCTTAGTCTTTTTAATAGTAGCAGCGGGTATAACATAATGGCCTGAATCCAATAACTTGGAGTAGAAGTGATCGCTGACCGCACAAGCTCTATTCGACCCCCGAACAGAAGCATATGGGGGTGCCACCCAACGAGTCGAGCTTGGATGGCTTCCAGAAGACTACTGCAATATGAAACTTTTGCATACGAGATCGTAAGCGACAGTCCCATATATCTGACCGACAAAAACCTTTCTTCAATCTGAATTATCTGCTGAAGAGCCTCCTTATTATGGCAAAGTCGGTTAAAGTATACCCGACTTTTATCGCCCCGACAATACTCCAAATTTAGCAAGGACCGAAGCCAAATTTCGTGAGCTATTATCGGTAGGATGTAAAAACCAAAAGGTCAACGACGTTTATCAAATGCATAATTACTTAGGTCAACATTTTTGAATAAATGCACTTACCTTTCGGTGTGAACAACAAGATCCATCAGGCACGTATAATATTCTATAACAATAGTGAAAATACGGGGACAGATGATTACCTTGTTGCTAGTAATAAATCCATAAGGTTGTCCCTTTATAATAATCGAGAATGTTGGTGTGGTGATACATTCCTCGATTCTTTGAACCCACCAACCATCAAATCCCATCTCTCCCATCAAGTGGCATAGAAATCTATGATTTATCGTATTATACGACTTACGTAAATCGAGTTTAATACATGTTTTATTCCTTCCTAGTTTGTTGAAATCTCTAACAAGTTCATGTGCAAGTAAATAGTTTTCGGATATAGCTCTGCCGTGAACAAATGAAGACTGATTAGGATAGGTTAGCCCAGCATTAGATCTTACATTCACTTGCACATAATGCGAGTGATAATTTTGTATACAAAATTGCAACATGCAAATTAGTCTAACATTTGTAAGAATGAAGCTCCCCCCTTCTTTGGAATAAGGACGATATAGTTTAGCTCTTTCAATTATTTGTCAGTCCAAAAAAAATCTTGAACTGCGTAAGACACTGGCCGTTTGAGCCCCTCACAATGAGTTCAAAAAATATTAAAAGTAAATCCATCTGGACCCGATGATTTATTTGGGTTTGCATTTTTAATGATACTCTTATTTCCTCCATAGGAATAGATTGGCGAAGAGTATCGTTACCAACCGTCATGATGCCTTTTTACATACTAGTTTTGAGAATTCCTTAATGTAATCGTATTGATTATAAAGCTTCTGATAAAAGTTGACTGCTTCATTGGTGATATAGTGAGCTTCAGAGATATCTTCTCCATTTGCACTAATTAGCTTAGCAATTGGTAAAGTACAAAAAATTTCTTCCGTAATTTGTCTCGTTAGCAAATTAAGAACCTTTAAATTTTTTGTTCGAAATAGTCATTTCCGTATATTTTCGTTAAAAAAGAGCGTTAAAAAAACGAAAATCCTAAACTATCCCCTCTCCATTACAAAACCTCCCTCCCCCCTCCTCCCCCTCCTTCCCTACCGGGCTTCCCCCTCCTCCTCCTCTCCTCCTCCTCCTCTCATCGCCCCCTCCCCCTCCTCCCCCACCACCACCTTCACCATCACCACCAACACTACCCTCACCCCCCATCCTTCATCGCGCTCTCTGTAGATCCCCCGAAGCCTTCCACCTCAGCGCCCTCGCAGCCGCTCCCACGAGCGCGCACTTCCCCGATGTCCGCCCCCCCGCGCAGCTCCTCCTCGGATTTTCCCCTAGCGCAGCTCCTTCGCCCTCCCCCGCGCCGGCCCCCCTCGATCCGAGCCCCCTCCACCCCGCGCCTCACCCCCCTCTCCTCCTTGAGTCGTCGCCGCCACCACCACTGTCGTCCCCCACCGCCGAATAAAGAGGGGGGAGAGATGGTTAGGGTTAGGATTATGATTACATTATGATTAGGATTATGATTATGATTATGATTAGGGTTAGGAAGGAGTATATTAGTCATTTCACGTCGAATTTGACGTCCGTTAATGACATACCACCAAATTGGGTGCAAAATACACCAAATATAAAATGCGAGAATACAAGCATTGTATCGATACATCACATACAATTGAATTATAAATTTGTGAAATTATAAGAAAGTCCTTCTAATCTAAACCATTGGATCAACAATCAATGGTTCAAATTTTGCTTGTATCGTTTCAAAGTTTGTATTTAAGAATTTTCAAATATATATATATATATATATATATATATATATATATTTATATTATTTCTATGTCAGCCCGCAGGCGACGATCAGGGAGATCGTGAAGATTGGGATCTTGGAGCCCACAGAGAAGCTAACAAATCAACTCAGGGAAACAGGGAGGGAAAGAATGAGGGCCATGAGCGATAATTCGTCGGAGGATGGACTATGGTTGAACGTCGTCGCCGCCTAAAGGCCTAAACCGAGGATAAAGTTCTACGATGGGGGGCGACCATTCCCCTCAAAGGAGATCCGACCTCAATAGAGGAAGCACGAGACCCCGCGATATAGAAGCTGGGTTTAAAGAGGCTGGGAAAAACAACAAATGGTGGTTTCTACTAGGGGAACATAGTCCGGTCACCTGATAATAGATCCCCTACCCAAATACGAAATCGGTCTGAAGCCCCATCAACCGTGTATGCAGTCCTCTTTCCACTTTGCCATCGGCCAAAGGAACAACAGAACAGCCATCAAGCACAAAAACTAAAGCTACGATACTCTGTTCCGTTACAAAAATAAGTTTTACGAACTTGATTTTTTGTTTATTGAAATCAAAGAATACAAAGAGTCCTTAAACAAAAAATCCAAATACAATTGAAATCCTAGGGAGTGTGACAATGGAGATCGAGTACTGCAGCTGACTCCTTTACTCCGTTAATGGCCCAACAGCAAAGGAACTTGCTAGATCTCTGGCTCACTGGCACGCAAGGCAGCAACTGGGCTCTTGAGTATGCTTTCTCTACATCTCATTATACGTATTTTTGCCTCTGTATGGGAATGCATCCCTGCTATTTATAGCCATTTACGCTGGATGGCTTATGTGCACACATATGTTATACATGCATGTCTGGTTGTCGCATATTCATTCTTACCATAATACAGTTGCAACCACGAGCACATGTCACGATTAGGGTGCCATGTGGCATTAGTTATGATATGTTGTTGATGAGATCTCGGCTTATAATATGGGTTATTTTCAGCCGTTGTGTGCTTGACTTGATCAACTTGACACATGGCCAACACTAGTTGTCGAGGATCTCTTCAGTTGTAACAGAAAGATTCGGTCGCATGGAGCCGCATGAAGACTGAACCGCATAGGGGCTGGGCCTCAAATAGATAGAGCCACATAGGGACTGAGCCTCACGGAGACCGATCTGCATAAATGTTGGGCCGTATGGAGACGAGGCTGCATACAAGCTATGTTGTGTATATGTGGCACTATACGCCTAACAAGAGTCATTATTATGCTGACGTGACTATCTGTCGTTTAGTGTGCCAGCTTTTCTCACAACTTTTGAATCGTTCGGGGCAATTAATGCCATGTCAGAACTTTATGCAAGGCAATTAATACCATATCAGGCCCTTATGCGGCGATGCTTCCATCACTGTCTAGGCCGCATGGATATCTCTTGAGGACTTGGTTCTTTTTGATTTGAAAATTCACACAAGTTCCTAGGCTGTATAGCTGCTTCTGCGATCTTACTTCACTGGATCAGGTTTTTGAGCGCATAGCTTATGGGCACAAAGACTTAGATTTTTCCATGCTTCTACAAGATCCCTTTCAAAGTTTTCAAACTGATAAGTTTGAAATACTTTGAACAAGAAGCATGGATGAAAATAACTTGCATATGAGAGGCCCGCATTATAGTTATTGGACAACGGAGTCGCATGGATTGTGTATCGCATAAACTCGTTGTCGCATAGACAAGTCTGTCAGGCTGTCAAATCTTTATTAAATAAAATATTCATTGGAACTGCTACCGTTGCATGGGCACAGGATTTTAGGCATCAGTTTGACTCCTGATTAGAACGAGTCATAATAATCGAGTTGCCATGTCCTATCAGCCATTGAAGGACCGAGTTTTGAGGTTCATCCTCTTAACTGCCCAGTTTATTGCCTCAATCTTCTCACACAGTCCTGGTAGGCAACTCAGGGAGGAAATAGAGCCCCATTTCTACGCTCATTCTTCCTCGTAAAGATGCCAAAAGCTCTTATTCTTCTTGCTGATGGGTTCGACGAGGGCAAAATGGACCCGTGCCCCCCTGATGTTGGTGCTCCGACTGGAGTTATAGGGGTGCCTCGACCCTTGTTTCTATGCCGTCGAGAACACAGAGACATAAGTGTAGAGTCTTGTCGCATGGGCGAGAGACCATCAAGAATATACACAAATTTTCCATAAATTTTTGCCGTATGGATGACAAATCATCCAGAACATGCGCAGACTTTTCATAAAGTTCTATCGCATGGGTGAGAACGCATCTAGAACATGCGCAGACTTTTCACAAAGTTCTGCCGGATAGATGATAACTCATATAGAATATGCGCAGACTTTTCAACATAGCTCGGCCGCATAGATGAAGGATCATATAAAATATATGCGTAGAGCTCTCATGTAGTTCATCCGCATGGATGTAAATTCATGCTCAGAGAGGCATTCTGTCTTGCGCCCGATTGTAGTTAGGGTGTGACATGTGGCAGTTGTGCATTTTCATAATCTTCACTAAGACTGATGTGTGCTTTCTTTTTGTAGGCTCTATCTCCCCTCGTGTTGCCCATTATGGAGCATTGAAGGATATCATAGAACCCGTCATTCGAAGAGAATGCCAACCTTATGTGACAGTTTGTCAAGAACTGATCCAAGAGACGAGGATGAACCTCCGTCGTAGTGAGTGGAGCTCACCCAAATTAGGTAGCATGCTAGATGCATTTTCCCCCTTTATGCGGTATGCCATCGGTCGGAGGTCTGCGGTGCTGATTACTGGATTTATATTGAATGTCATTCCCTGTCCTCAGTTTTCCCGCGTGGACGAAGAGCGTCTGATCCTCCCCTCCTTTGATATCCATCAGTATGGATTCTTTTCCATGTACTGAGATTTGTACTATGGAGGGATGACCCAGAAAGTATTGAGTTTTGTTGCTGGCCTCACTTTCGTCGGTAGCAGAAACAGCACGGAGGGGCGCTTTGATGGAGAAAGTGCTGAATATAGAAATCTCTATCATATGTACTCATGATCTTGAATATTAATGAAAATTATTTTTCCTTTCCAGAACATCCCTTTGTTCTTTGTTATGGTTTGTGAATACAAATATTATACTAGAGGTGATGTGGATGTAGTACAATATTATGGTTGTCAAGGACATCCCACTGGGGGTATTTTAGTGGACCTATTACTTATTGTGCACTTGAGTGCAAGTAATAAATTCTAGACGAAGCCCTATCAGAGGTGATATAAACGTGATAGATTTTGTGGATTTATCATTCCTGGCATACTTAAAGTTAAATACGGATGATAATTTTAGATGACAACCAACATCAGAGATATTTTGGACGTGACAGTCGATAGTCAAATAGAGAGATTTTCTCAAAGATAATGTGGACGTGACAAACCTAGAATTCTACTAGGAAGATCATATTCAGAGGTTATGTGAACATGATAAGATTTCAACTCTATGGGACGAATGTCAAGACAATAGTTTAGAGGTAGTATGGACGTAAATTAGTGCCTGAGTAAGTCAATTTTTTAAGTGGTCCAAACGAAAGTGTGTCATTGGACCTGAGGACTGCCCCATTGGGGAGCTTTGGACGAGGTCACCCACTTGGAATGCTCTTTGCTCGATTCATTTGTTAAAAGCTCCAGAGAGGTATGCTTGGTATAACTCAATGCACTGTTGAGCTAAGAGACGCTTCTCATCGAGAGGTCATGTAGCCGTCGGCGGTGGTTGTCGTCATCTGTCAACTGGTTGGAGAGGGCCACCCGGAGCGAGGGAATTTAGACCTCTAGAGGGAGCACAATCGCACTTTCGTAGACTAAGGAGAATGTCGTACTGCCAAATTAGGTTCAGACCGTCGTACGATAGGCCCGAAGGCATTCCCCAAGTTTCTCGTTCCAATTATGTTGAATAGACGAGACGAGCTTCTTGAGTAGCTTTATGATGGTCTTGTTGAATGCTTCCGCTATTCCATTCGCTGTTGGATTATAGGCCGACGAAGCTATGTTCTGAATTCAGTTTTTATCGCAAAACCAGTAGAAAGCGTGGCTTACAAATTGTGGACCGTTGTCGTAGATAATCCTCTAAGGTAGTTCAAAATGGTAGATGACGTGATTTTGACAAAGCTGATCACGTTTGATATTTTTACTTCAACGAGTGGTACGGCTTCTGTCCACTTGGAGAAGTAGTCAGTTATGGCGATAATGAACCAGTGACCTTTCGACGACGGTGGACTAATTGGTCTAATGCTGTCCATTCTCCATGCTTAAAACGGCCAAGATGTCACATGGTTGGGTACAAGAATTCTGAAGGTTGGTCGATGAAGTCCGTATGGATTTGACACATCATGCATTTTTTTTCATAGTCGATGGCATCTGCTACCATTTTTTGCCAATAATAGTCCATTAGCCAGAGATGACCTGCAGCTTAGAGCCGGGTTGGTATGTACCGCAAACACCGTCATGAGCTTCACAGAGTGCTTATTTTGCCTCTGTGTCTGATATGCACCGTAGCAAGAGTCCATCATACGAAAGATGATACAACATCTTAGTGGATGGGTTATAATAAAACTAGATGGAGCGTCTTCTAACGGAAGTGGCTTCCTTCGGGTCATCTAGAAGAATTTTGTAGACTTCTTATTCTATTAAATGGAGCCTCCATTCTTTGATGTTGATGTCCGCTTCCATGGAGTAGCTCAGACACATGCATAGGTTATTTCTAGGGCAAACCAATTCTCGTATAATCACTGTGACCGATTGATGCGTTTTGATAGGGACTGCCAAAGAAGCTGTGAGACCGACAATATAGTCAGCTCAATATTTTGTAGCTGTGGTGCGTGCTCTATGAAGAATCCGTTGAAGGTGAAGATTATTTTGATCGTAGCTTGGTGGCACAAAATTAAGTCCTTGTGCCAGACTTTGTACTCACCTCGAACCTAACTGATTATCAACTTGGAGTCATCGTAGGCCTCTAGGTAGTCTACCCCCAGCAGTTTAGCCAGTTGGAGCTCAATAATGGGAGCGTTATATTCTGTTACATTGTTGGAACACGGCTCTGTAAGTGAATAAGCGCGATGAATGACCAGGTTATTGGGAGAAATCAATACTACCCCCACTCAAGCGACAAAACCGCCCTTAGGCTCTGTTCTTTAAGCACCGTCGAAGAATATTCGCCAAACGGAATCTCTCATCATCGTTTTAGACTCTAACACCTCGTTTGGAATATCATCATAGATCTTCGACGTCTATGATACGGGATGAGTTGTCATAAAGTTAGTCAATGCTTGGCCCTAGACCGCCTTCTACAGGACAAACACCATGTCGTAAGGCAACAATCTTATTGCCCATGTAGTCAGGCGGGAGTTATGAGCCCCAGGCTTAGTCATAAGAACCCTAATAGGGTTAACACAAGAGATCACATAAATTATTTGCCCAGCCACATAATAACGGGTCTTTTGGATAGTGAAGATGTCACGTCCCACTCCCAGAATACTGGGTAAATACGAGAACTGACATGGCCAACCATACCTTATAGAATGCCAAAGTAAGCCGTAATATGCTAAGGTTGTCTAGAAGACATATGTGTAGACTCTAGCATGCTATAACGTTAGTCCTAAAGGCCGACAAATCCTAGTATCTTAATCCATCAACATCAAGTACAAGAGTATATTATATATGAAAGTAAAAAAGACGTCCCAAATTACATAAAACATATGATTATGAAGCTAGTGAATACAAAATGATGTACTAGCAGAGCATAATTATACATAATTAAATATATTAGCCATGGTCTAATACATACATTATGTTGACCGAAGTCAGAGAAGTGATCTCAAAATAAGGGGCTAACACTTCCACTTACTAAAATACCACAGAATAGAAATAACACTGCGAGGGGTGCAGGAAGAAAACCCACTCGCGAGCTTCGGCCGTAGTCCTACGAGTGCGAGCCATCTTGCTGGAAGTGCGATGGACCCTGGTTCTCCTCGGGGTAATCTGACCATACAAAACCAGTGGGGTCAGAACCCCAAGTAACAAGTACCATAAATAAGCTCAAGGTGATACACCAAACACATCACAATATACAACATAAAAGAGACATAAAAATAAATTTGTATCGAGACTTGTACGGTACCAATGTACTTGTCTCAAGAATATAACTGAAAAAACTGATAACAAGTTCTATAAAGGAAAGTAAGGCGACGAGCGGCAAGAGGGCATAGGAACTACTCTGGATCGGGACCATAACCCTTAAACCAAACAAGGACCGGGGTTGCCGACCTTCAGCGAAGTAGAACTTAGCATCCTAACCAGACACCTAAAGAATGAATTAAAAGGGTGAGAATAATGAATAGACAATCATTCATTGCATGGCCAACCATGCCTACGACTTGCTATAATTAACTAACTAGGATTATCACAAACCTAGTTACTAACAAATACATGCTTTGAAGAATATTGCTACCACCGATATTGTAGTCAACCCGGATGGCCAAGGGAACGCTTGTCGAGTAAACTTAAATGCACATTAACAACAATATAACTTGTTACTTTGTCATAAATAGAAATTTGAACTTGTAAGCATAAAATTAAACTTGTGATCATAAACTTGCTTTATAAACATAAACTTGCCTTGTAACATAAACTTTTATATAAACTTGTCTTGTAAGTGCCGCAACACGCGTAAACTTCGTCATTCATGGAGCCCTTGCCTAGCAGGGTTGTTCCATACTGCATGGGGCCATTAGAGATCGGGGTAGCCGGTAGCGCAATATTTTTTTCTACCAATGATCTAGGTAAAACTTATCTTGTTTAATCATTACTAAATTATTTCAAGTTCTCGAGTCGTGGACACTTGAGAACTTCCCTAGAATGATGAGTCATGAGTATGAGCTTTTCACGAGTTATTGTATTCGTGACACGCGATATATTGGGCAATACTCACACTCGATTGCCCGATGCCAAATACAATTGATTTTCGTACACAAACATTTCCATGGTATCGTGAGGATTGTGAACTTGTACATAAACTTGTCTCATGAACTACAAGCAAAACTTGTTTGATAACATAAACTTGTATCAACATAAGAAAGCACATAGCAATAATCACTAAAAAGAGTTATTAAATGGACATAATTAAAAGGAACAAAAAATACGCACAAGAATTCCTGGCCGCATGCACCCACTGGCCGCATGGACTCACTGGCATCATGCACCCACTGGCCGCATGCACCCACTGGCCACATGCACCCACTAACCTCATGCACCCACTGTAAAACCCCCTTTCTAGAAAATCGTATATACCCTTTAATTATTAATTATTAATTAAATTATAGTAATTAGGTCTAAATAGGAGAAATAGATTTTTAATAATTTTTATGTTAGGTGTTCGGGCACTTAGATGACTTATGGGACCATCAGGAATTTTTCGGAATTATTTCCATGTAGGAGACCCCTTGAGCAGTTGCTAGCCTAACGATGTGCATTACCCTAACATATAAATTTTCTTATGTGTGAATATATATATATATATATATATATATATATATATATATATATATATATATATATATATATGTGTATATATATTTAAAAAGAAAGAAAGGAAAAAGAATTATGAAATAAGAATCTATTAATAATAATATAATAATAATAATAATAATAAATAACTACTTACTACTACTTAGTATACTTGATGTAACCATTTCCTTAGCAATGCTATCCATCCAGCAACTTGCTGGCTTCCTAAGACCCGCATAATAATAATAATAATAATAATAATAATAATAATAATAATAATAACAACAAATAAGTAACTAATCCTATTCCTTAGCTACTTGCTACCATCCTTCAACAAACTTGCAAATGCCAAAAAGGATCCGTCCCTTAGTATACTGCTAGCAAGGCAGCCACTTAGCAATTGCTAAGGACCCGCCCCCTTTTGTAATTTACTTGCTAGCTCTTAATGGACCGCCCCTACTTGCACCAGCAGCCGAACATTCTCTCCCCTTTTATTTTTCATGCGGACCACCCTATTCCCTCTCTCCCTATTTATATATATATATATATATAGTTATCCTTCAAAACCCTAACCTAAATCTCCAGACCCTCCCCTTCCCATCTAGAGCCGTCACCACAGCCAGAGAAGCCCCACAAAGCCATCCAACCATCCCGCCGACGCCGACCTCGCGAACTGCAGTCTCCCACTCGAGGCATCTTCGCTCCGGCGTGATTTTCTGTCGACTCGCTCGACCAAACGCTGTTCCGTTTTCATAGGTATGATCATCCCTTAACCCTCTCCAATATTCATTTTATAGCCAACCTCGGAAAACGTGTGCCCCTAGGTGAAAAACAGCGTCCAAAGTGGACGGACAGACAGAATTCTGGAATCGCAGAATTCTAGAATGACCACCCGTATTGCCGAGTTCGTATCTCCCACCACAGAGATCCGAATTCGGTGATTCTTTTTGATACCTGTAGAATACCTGACCTAGTTTATTTTCTGTTAAATAACCCTATGCTAATAGTTGCTATGGACATAGTTATATTCGTCACAAAACTGCGCGCACCCACTTTTTCCGGTTTTCCAAAAGTTGGAAAACGGAGCGCGCCCCGCCAAACGGGACCGCCCCGCCATGTGCCACATGTACCGAATGGTGCACGCAGCATAACCGGAAATGTGAAAATTCGTGGGGACTGATTCGGACGCGTGTGCGCGCCGAAATCAGGCCGTATCCGCGGACACATTCCGTGTCACAACTTTTGTGGAACTCGTGCGTATTTTGTGCACGCTTGTCAGATTACGACGAAACTTGGGCCACTGGACTCGTGGTAATGCGCTGGTCCTGTGACCCAATTTTCATGCATTTCTGAGATGGTTGACCAGATCGCCAATTGGCGGGCCCACAGTTGACTTTTTGGACAAAATAGTGTTCGGCTCATCGGAATCCACATTTGGACATACCATTGGATTCGTATTAACATCTAGATTTGTTTGACCTATAGTTTGTCCCATTTAGAGACTGTTACCCTTGGCACACTTTTTGGTGCAAAGTGGGCCACACGTGGACCCCACTTTTATACGAAATTACCGTTTTGCCCCTATGTCCAAATTGGACGAATGGGATATGCTTTCTAGCTATTTTGCTTATTTTGGAAACGTTGGTGATATTTATTTCAGCATCCGGAGACATTTGTTCTGAGGCCATAGCTTCTGGTCCTGTGTATTGGACATCTGGACGTGACATTTTGCAGCTTCTTGCCAGGCAAGTATACCTTGCCATTGTACTGTTATTTATATTCCATATGTTGCATGCATCTTTATTTTTTGTCTTTAGTTCATATATTTTAACTGTTATATAAAATACGCGCGACGGTGACGTCGCGATATGTTTTTATTTATGTATTGCATTGACCTTGTTTATGAGACTACCCCATTATCATGTAGCATCATTAGATTTTATTTGACTATGACACATATTTTTACACGAGTTGTGAGTCTCATATAGATCACGGACGCACGTATTGACTGATCATCGTTACGTGTGGGACGTGCGTTAGGAATAACTGCTGTTAGAAACTTTGCATGCTAGAAGACTTAGCAGTTATTAGAGGTCTATGGACATAGTCTATTGTAGTACGGTGGTCCCATCCTTGTCCTTGTTTGGTTGCAGAAATGGGCTAGGGTACTAAGGATAGGCTATGGACCAAATCGTGTCATGGATGTGACATGCTTAGAGCATTGGGTGGGGAGAACAACAAGTAAGGCATTTGGGCTCCTTTGCACTTTTCTTGTGTAACCCGTACGCTCCGCCGGAGATACGCGGTCATGATGACCCCTATATATTATCATGGCAGGCCTCCGGTGTTCGAAAGACGCCGTGCCTTTGTAGGCCCCTGGATCTCCAAGAGAACTATGCCAATCCCATTTATGGGCAGATAGCCCACTTGTTAGAAAGTTGTTCTTAACTGCATCCACTTTAGACGGGTAGGCGACCCCTTTGGATATTTATTTCAGTACTTTATTGGCATGTGTTTAAGTATACTTGTTATGTCCCTCTGAGGACCTGGTCCGCTGCCAGGTGTACCTGTTCTTGAGTATTTGCAGGAGCGCAGATTTGACAGGATATAGATGCTTCGTGGATGTCTTTCCTTCGAGCCGTGATTGGTAGCGGGTACTTATATTATTTGAGTGAGTTATACTTATATTGTATTTACTTTTCCTATTTGAGTTGGTAGTGGATTTATTTCCATCCAACTAGCATCCTTAGATACTTCTTATTGAGATCTAGTTCATAGATACTGGTTATTTCTTTCTATATGATTTTGGTGGATGAGATTTAGATTTTATCCTGTGACTTGTATTACAGTTATACCACTTGTGGATTTGATATTCATATTACAGCGTACGTGTGGATTTGGTTTCCATATATTGGAGTTGCCATATCCATGCGGCTGGCATGCTTACGTGTCCTAGTCCTACGTATTTTGGGACTGGGGCATGACATGTTTTTGTGGTGGCCCATGCAGGTCGAGAGCATATTGTCTCGGTTACGTTATTGTACCGAACAAGCCTGCACCTAGGACTAGAGTATAGGATCTCATCCACATTGACTATGATTCATCTTCCTCCTATCTGTTCTATTTGAACAATTGCATCATGCTTGATTCATGTGCTTCCCTAATAGTTCTTTAAGTATAGCCTTCTGCTAGAATATAGGAACCCCTGTTATTAGGATGATAATTATGGTAGCACACCTATTAAGAATACAACGAGAATATAGACACACCACTAAGTTTAGAATATCTAGTGAACCCTAGAACTCCTCATCTTTAGATTGGTATACCATTACCCCTTGATGTATTAAGAAGACTTGAGTAGTATAGACACTACTAGAGATAGAAGTTTTACCATAATGTTTGACCCTAGTATTGAGGAACCAATGGAGAACCAATATTGAACATTAGGACTGAACCTAACCTTCATAACTGGATAGTATTAGAGAACTATAAAACTTATGTCATTGTCTTATTATTAGTAGACAAGTACCCTAGAAAGCCAAGAGCAATGCATAGAATATTTCCCTAATCATACCTCAAACATAGTAGCTAGCGTACCACTTCTCTTTAGAAACCATGATGCTATCTATAGGCCCTATTTTAAATTTCACATCTTGTTTCTCTGAAACCCTAGCGCTCACCACTCGCGCGACGACTAAATTATGATCTTCTTTTCTCCATCTTTCAATTCATGCCAATCTGACGCTTCTGATTTTAGACCAAGCAATTGTATTCTATGATAGGATATATGGTTTGCTAAAGTGATAGTTGTAACCTTGAATTTTGAATTTTGAATTGTGTGCCTTGTAGTTAGAACCTGATAGTTAAATTGTTCAATTAGATTGTGATGATTACCCTAGTTGTAGACCACGTAATTTGTACCCTCACCTCGATACACGTTAGACCCCTCCCCTTTAACGGCCAGTAACTCTTCTATCCTTACCATTGATACTTGCTTGTAAGTGCTATGACTAAGACTTAGGATGACCATTACCTACATAAAAAGGATACCCTAATCAATACCAAGATTTTTCCTCATATACCCTAATAAAGAGTTTCTGTTTTATTTACATATGCAAGATTATTTTGTAGGACCCTCTTAAGACTGTCACAGTATTAGTTTAATTATTATAAGTTGGGTAGTATGCCTCACAACCTAGTATCACATAGTCCACTTGACCCATCGAGGTAGTGTAACTAAATGACATTAATTTTATGCTAGCACTAGACGACAGTATTTATTCAGACGGTGGAATTTAGAGGCCCATGCCCTATTTGGTTGACTAGCGACTTAGACAAGGAGGTTGTATGATAACCGTAGAGATTGTAGAATCTTTGTTATTATTGCTTATTCTGTTTTTGTTTTTTTTGTAAACCTGAATTAATTTGTACCTCCTTTCATCATCATCTAGCGTACTTATATTGCTGTACTACCTTGACTTATGCTGCTATTTTATAGCCTAGTTTTTGTAAGCTTATTCCTCATCAAGCTTGTTTATGACATATGTATTAGTGGGTCGACACACTAATACATTTCAGAATCAGTGTGTTAAGGTCTGGCCAACCTTAGTGCGCTTGATTCGCCCTTCGTAACGTTACTTTACGTGGATTGAGATATGTAGTGATTAGTAGACGAATATACTTGCCCTGGACATGTCTGACATATCGTGTCGGTTATATAACTGTACTAATACGATCATGCGAACAAAGGATTATCATAATAGGATTTTAATCCACAACTGCTTGACGATTCTCATTTGAATTCTTTAAACGCCTTGATCCCGATACTTCTATTCTATTACCTCCCTTGAACTCTTTATTATTGATCTCCGGCTTCCCTTATTTTGGAAGGACGAAACCTCGTGCTTGGTATGAATTGATACACAGAGAGTACTAGATATACCCCATAGGCCGATTACATACTTGAGGATCATTCTTCGTAATTAAGGACATATCATATGTGATATGGTCGGCATTGAAGTTCAAGGATTGAATGACATAAGTAATTAAATTAAGGAATATTTTCTTAAGGTATATAGCCTTATGTGATAGAGGGGTAAATTTTAAGTTGGGTAGTAGTGCATTGTCAACTCGAGAGAAATTTCTTTTAGATTGTGATCGAGTAAGATTAAATTGGGAGAGGTTCTAGCCATTTTAATTTTGAGAATTTAGAAGAATGACTAAGATGATGAGGATCGATAAATTTTAAATCCTTGATATCAAGGACTCAATATTTATGCCTCAAAGTACATGATTTAAATTTTTGAGTATTGAAGGTAAAATCATCAATTTGAATTTGAAGGATAAATATATAATTTTAGACTTGAACATTGGTGGACTGCATTTAAATTATTTTTTTCAATTTGATGATTTAAATTAAGAATTAAAAATTTGATGGTTGGACTACCTATTTGAAATATTGAGGATGTGAATGGAATTTAAAAAGGTTAAAGCATACAAAAATTTATAAGTGGAAATGGGAATAAAATTGGACTCGAATTACTTCTAGAGGAGATTACGATAGTGAGAGATCGTGAGGTAAAATTTACATGCTTATTTAAATCTTGAAGATGTTATGTGGATTTAATATGGATAAATTCGAACCAAGGGAGAAGAGATAACCATAGGTTGAATTTTGATTGGAGCAATGATCATCTTAACCTTGGAGTGATGGATATGATTAGGATTTAATTATCGCAAGGAGATTGTGATTGACTTGCCGTATGTACATGAAGGATTAACAGATTCTGCCTTATTTCAATTTTGAGGACGACATTGTCTTAAGTTGGCTGGATTGTGAAACCCTCTCACCTAAGAATTAGACATACTCGGCCTAGATAGTGAGACTAAGGCTAGATCGAATCCACCTAGAAATAGAACACGGTATCCTAATTAGTTTTACAACATGGTATTCCTCGGCGCGCCTTACCATTGCTTCGATAATTGGAGCACTTCCCTAGTCGCTGCCTTCCTACAATTTCCACACCCATGTCCTAGATGTGACCACCATCCTCTATCTCCATCTTTGTGCAACATTTCAATGGTCGGGCATTTTTATGCAAAAGAGCATTTATGTGTCCACACCATTGGACATGACACATGAAGAAACCTATTTTTTGCTCATATGGATTTTTCCATGATTTTTCGGGATGTGCAACGTGCAACATCGCCCACCCCTTTAAACCTAGCCTTGTATTTTAAACGATGCAAATCTTATACCATTCTTGGCATTCTATCGTGGCTTAATCTTAATTTCGAGGACAAAATTTTTACAAGTTGGGTAGAATGTAAAACCCCCTTTCTAGAAAATCGTATATACCCTTTAATTATTAATTATTAATTAAATTATAGTAATTAGGTCTAAATAGGAAAAATAGATTTTTAATAATTTTTATGTTAGGTGTTCGGGCACTTAGATGACTTATGGGACCATCAGGAATTTTTCGAAATTATTTCCATGTAGGAGACCCCTTGAGCAGTTGCTAGCCTAACGATGTGCATTACCCTAACATATAAATTTTCTTATGTGTGAATATATATATATATATATATATATATATATATATATATATATATATATATATATATATAAATATATATAAATATATATAAATATATATATGTGTATATATATTTAAAAAGAAAGAAAGGAAAAAGAATTATGAAATAAGAATCTATTAATAATAATATAATAATAATAATAATAATAATAAATAACTACTTACTACTACTTAGTATACTTGCTGTAACCATTTCCTTAGCAATGCTATCCATCCAGCAACTTGCTGGCTTCCTAAGACCCGCATAATAATAATAATAATAATAATAATAATAATAATAATAATAATAATAATAATAATAATAACAACAACAAATAAGTAACTAATCCTATTCCTTAGCTACTTGCTACCATCCTTCAACAAACTTGCAAATGCCAAAAAGGATCCGCCCCTTAGTATACTGCTAGCAAGGCAGCCACTTAGCAATTGCTAAGGACCCGCCCCCTTTTGTAATTTACTTGCTAGCTCTTAATGGACCGCCCCTACTTGCACCAGCAGCCGAACATTCTCTCCCCTTTTATTTTTCATGCAGACCACCCTATTCCCTCTCTCCCTATTTATATATATATATAGTTATCCTTCAAAACCCTAACCTAAATCTCCAGACCCTCCCCTTCCCATTTAGAGCCGTCACCGCAGCCAGAGAAGCCCCACAAAGCCATCCAACCATCCCGCCGACGTCGACCTCACGAACTGCAGTCTCCCACTCGAGGCACCTTCGCTCCGACGTGATTTCCCGTCGACTCGCTCGACCAAACGCTGTTCCATTTTTATAGGTATGATCATCCCTTAACCCTCTCCAGTATTCGTTTTATAGCCAACCTCGGAAAACGTGTGCCCCTAGGTGATAAACAGCGTCCAAAGTGGACGGACAGACAAAATTCTGGAATCACAGAATTCTAGAATGACCACTCGTATTGCCGAGTTCGTATCTCCCACCACAGAGATCCGAATTCGGTGATTCTTTTTGATACCTGTAGAATACCTGACCTAGTTTATTTTCTGTTAAATAACCCTATACTAATAGTTGCTGTGGACATAGTTATATTCGTCACAAAACTGCGTGCACCCACTTTTTTCGGTTTTCCAAAAGTTGGGAAACGGAGCGCGCCCCGCCAAACGGGACCGCCCCGCCATGTGCCACGTGTACCGAATGGTCCACGCAGCATAACCGGACACGTGAAAATTCGTGAGGACTGATTCGGACGCGTGTGCGCGCCGGAATCAGGCCGTATCCGCGGACACATTCCGTGTCGCAACTTTTGTGGCACTCGCACGTATTTTGTGCACGCTTGTCAGATTGCGACAAAACTTGCGCCGCTGGACTCGTGGTAACGTGCTGGTCCTGTGACCCAATTTTTATGCATTTCTGAGATGGTTGACCAGATCGCCAATTGGCGGGCCCATAGTTGACTTTTTGGACAAAATAGTATTCGGCTCATCGGAATCCACATTTGGACATACCGTTGGGTTCGTATTGACATCTAGATTTGTTTGACCTATAGTTTATCCCATTTAGAGACTGTTATCCTTGGCACGCTTTTTGGTGCAAAGTGGGATGTGATTTCTAGCTATTTTGCACGAAATTACCATTTTGCCCCTGTGTCCAAATTGGACGAAAGGGATGTGCTTTCTAGCTATTTTGCTTATTTTGGAAACGTTGATGATATTTATTTCAGCATCCGGAGACATTTATTCTGAGGCCATAGCTTCTGGTCCTGTATATTGGACATCTGGACGTGACATTTTGCAGCTTCTTGCCAGGAAAGTATACCTTGCCATTGTACTGTTATTTATATTCCATATGTTGCATGCATCTTTATTTTCTGTCTTTAGTTCATATATTTTAACTGTTATATAAAATGCGCGCGACGGTGACATCGCGATATGTTTTTATTTATGTATTGCATTGACCTTGTTTATGAGACTACCCCATTATCATGTAGCATCATTAGGTTTTATTTGACTGTGACACATATTTTTACACGAGTTGTGAGTCTCATATAGATCACGGACGCACGTATTGACTGATCATCGGTACGTATGGGACGTGCGTTAGGAATAACTGTTGTTAGAAACTTTGCATGCTAGAAGACTTAGCAGTTATTAGAGGTCTATGGACATAGTCTATTGTAGTACGGTGGTCCCATCCTTGTCCTTGTTTGGTTGCAGGAATGGGCTAGGGTACTAAGGATAGGCTATGGACCAAATCGTGTCATGGATGTGACATGCTTAGAGCATTGGGTGGGGAGAACAACAAGTAAGGCATTTGGGCTCCTTTGCACTTTCTTTGTGTAACCCGTACGCTCCGCCGGAGATACGCGGTCATGATGACCCCTATATATTATCATGGCGGGCCTCCGGTGTTCGAAAGACGCCATGCCTTTGTAGTCCCCTGGATCTCCAAGAGAACTATGCCAATCCCATTTATGGCCAGATAGCCCACTTGTTAGAAAGTTGTTCTTAACTGCATTCACTTTAGACGGGTAGGCAACCACTTTGGATATTTATTTCAGTACTTTATTGGCATGTGTTTAAGTATACTTGTTATGTCCCTCTGAGGACCTGGTCCGCTGCCAGGTGTACCTGTTCTTGAGTATTTGCAGGAGCGCAGATTTGGCAGGATATAGATGCTTCGTGGATGTCTTCCCTTCGAGCCGTGATTGGTAGCGGGTACTTATATTGTTTGAGTGAGTTGTACTTATATTATATTTACTTTTCCTATTTGAGTTGGTAGTGGATTTGTTTTCATCCAACTAGCATCCTTAGATACTTCTTATTGAGATCTAGTTCATAGATACTGGTTATTTCTTTCTATATGATTTTGGTGTATGAGATTTAGATTTTACCCTGTGACTTGTATTACAGTTATACCACTTGTGGATTTGATATTCATATTACAGCGTACGTGTGGATTTGGTTTCCATATATTGGAGTTGCCATATCCATGTGGCTGGCATGCTTACGTGTCCTAGTCCTACGTATTTTGGGACTGGGGTGTGACACCCACTGGCCACATGCACCTTCCACTAGCCATATGCACCCATGTGTTGAGTGATGTGTCATAAATGCATGTAAGAGAGAATTGACTAAAGATGATTGATGTGACATGCCATAAAAATATGTCAAGGAGAATAAGACAAGAATTATAAAAAGATGTACACGGGCAAAGCAGAGTTATGCGTCCATAAGAAAAATAGGTGCATAAGGGAACTGCCACATAAGTCTGTTTGCCGCATGCTCTCTGGGCCGCATTGGTATTTTATTTGGACTTAGCGAATTTCTCATTCGTCCAGCGAGTGAGTACACAAGGGATTCAAGGACTTAGTTCCAGAACACTTTGTGTAATAAATATTCATGCATCCAACAAGATGGACGCATGCTAGTTGGCTATGCGGTAAAGAGTCCAGGACGCATAGAGATTGGGACGCATGGAACTCTCGGCCGCATATAATGCTAGTTGCATGAGAACTTCATCTTCTCCAAACAGCAGGTTCAGCCATGGCGGAAACTCCAAAAAACCCCAAATATTGTTTTCTTTATAAAAATTTTATTTTAACTCCGAATCAAGTGAATCAAAAGCTAAAATGCTTGAAATAAAGTGCTCCATCCACCACAAAAACTATTTTTTTTGTAAAATACTATGTTTTAGTATACCAAAACCATGAAAAATATATGGAACCCATAAAAATTCTAAACTTTAAATTCAAATCTACTAAAATATACTCATCAAAAATCTAAAACTCCAAGAACTAAATATGATTAGCAACTCAATAAGAACATTTTCCATCAAATACATTTTTAAAACAACATATCTATAAAAATCCAAAAATCAAGGATGTACTTGACTTGGGTGGCTCCTAGCCTCTACCTCTCACGGTCCAAGTCACAACAACTTCTCACTAGGGCTAGGGTTGGCTAGAGGGAGCTTGAAGGAGAGGAGGAAGAATGAAGCAAGAAGAGTGAAATAAAAAAAAAAAGCGAGGAGAGAGAAAATACTCATATATATACTAAGAGGACAGAAAGATTGTTTAGTCATGGGTTCAATCAAATGAACCGAACCAAGTATCCATTCTACATACGGGTCCTAAACAGGGTCTATGGCAATATCAATGGATATTCTACTGGTCTTGGGTAGCCTCTCTCAATAACAGAAACACGTTATCAAGGAAAATTAAATTCTAAAAATTTAAGAAATACCAAATCTGGAATCGGGTATGACAGAAGACCAGAGTGTGTCACTCATTCACGACGGGTTAGTACCTATGCTCTGCACCGACCATCATTCTAATGAGCTAATAGATGGCCTCCTAATGACCTGCATCACTCTTCTGGGCTACCAGAGTATCGATAGAATGATCCATCGTTCGCACATATAATAGGAAAAGTTTTTCCACGACCGGAGCCACCAACACTGTGGGCTTTATGAGGTATTTCTTGATATCGTCAAAGGCTTGTTGTCATTCTTTGGTCCAGGCGAAGGTGACTTCTTTCTTCATAAGCTTACGAAAGGGTTGGCATCGCCTAAAGAGGTTGGCTATGAACCTCCTAATGTATGCCAACCTTCCTTGCAGACCATAAAGCTCTTGAATGTTCGTCAGAGGGTGCATATCAATGATAGCCTTGGTTTGATTAGGTTCTATGTGGATACCCTTCAAAATTATGATAAAATCCAAGAACTTTCCCTTGGAGACTCCCAAAAAAGACTTTGTGGGGTTCATCTTCAGTTGGTGCGCTCGCATTAAGTCGAACACTACCTTCAAGTCATAGAGGTAGTCATCCTGCAAACATCTTTTGACAGTGATGGCATCAACATAGCACTCGACTGTCTTGCACAAATGTTCATAAAAGATGGTGCTCGTAGTTCGCTGGTATGTCGCACTTGCATTCTTCAGACCGAAGGGCATCACAGTGTAACAGTATACCCCTATTGGTATCCGAAACAATATGTGCTTCTCGTCGTTTAGAAATATCTTGATCTGATTATAGCCCGAGAACTATCCATGAAGGATATACACTCGAAACCACAAGTATTGTCGATTATTACATCTATAATCGGGAGAGAAAATTCGTCCTTTGGGCAAGCCGTATTTAAATCGTAAAAGTCTATACAGACTTGGATTTTATTGTTATTCTTGATGACAGGAACGATATTGGATACCTAATTTGGATACTGCTCCTCACAAATAAAGCCAATTTCTATCAGCTTATTCACTTCAGCTTCAATGACATTCATGAAGTTCGGATGGAATCGTCATTGTAGTTGCTTTACTGGCTTAGCATTCGGTAGGATATTGAGCTTGTGCATTAAGATTTGCGGGTCCAAGTTTGGCATATCTTTATAACTCCATGCAAGGAAATCTATGTATTCCCTTACAAGCTGAATAAGGGATTCACGGTCTTCTGTGGAGAGGTTCTTGCTGATAAAGATGGGCTTAGGAGCAAAGTCATCGCCCAGATCGACTTGTATGACCTTATCTTCGATGGGTGGTTCTTGCTGTGCGAAACATAATTTCTACTGTGATTCCAACCGTGAGCCCATGGTTCTACTTCGAAGAGTTCAACTGGGTGTTCGTTGTCTTCATTGGGGTACGCTGATACCATATTCATAGACATCGTTTGCTTGAACATATCTCCGATACTTATGTCGGAGTCCCAAGCGGAAGACTGTGAAAAGTGAGACAACTCATTCTCTTCTTCCAAGCCCTCTGACATTGTCGGAGGTGTGATGTACCCTAAACCGTGACCGTTTATTGGTAGTACATCTCGGTCTTGTCTTTAGAAGCAAAGTGACGCAGTCGCAGGCATCACCCCTTGCCATAATTTAGGCCTTGGTCGCTCTTCAAATCGTAACCCATCTTCCATATAATATTCTTGGCTTGCGGGCTGTAACGGTTGATTTGTACTCTACCATGCTTGAGCTCCGTCTCATCCGGAAGAAAGTATCGACGACCTTCCACTCTGCCAAAGATGATGGGTTTGTATCCTCTCTTCCTTGTTGGAACTATGAAGTAGGAGTCCTGACTTAGAAGAATTCGATTCACTGCATAAGTGGTAGTCACTTGTGTGTGCAATTGTAACCCAAGACCGTATTCTAAGAAATACATTATACTCAAATGTGCAACATCAGAGTAGTTCAAAGATAACCCTTTATAAAGAAAATAGGTATCTTTTCATTAGGGATTACATCATCCAAGGATGGGACGTTGGCACAGGCAACCACATATTCTTTAAGCTCATCTCCTTTAGGATCTGCCTCCAGTATCAGTGATTGTTTCGGAGGTCCCTTGCACAGTTTTACCACCAGGGGTTCGGAGACCTTCGTAACGGGCGGCTCCTCCCTCGGGGGTCATCTTAGTCTTCCCAGGCTGACTACAGTATGTTCATGAGCCTTTCTGTGAAGCTTAACCACGAGAGGGTCGGGTGTGCTGGTGGCACGACTTTTGAGATGGACCATTAGGGGTTCGTCCGATGCTTTATCGGCTCTGCTTCATTATCATCATCGTTATCTATTTCCTCCAAGTGGGTCCATTTATATAAGACCGAGTTAGAGTAGTAAGCCTCGATCTCTTTAAAAGGTTCTATGTCGACGAATTCTGTTCTGACGACTACTTCATTGTCGACATATTTCAGACATTGATGCAGTGTTGAGGGCACGATCATATATTTGTATATCCAAGGGTGCCATAGCAGGACATTGTAGGACACATCAATGTCAATGACATAGAAGGCCACCTCCGTTCGAAGATCGCCTATCTGACACTTTAGGTAAATTTTGCCCAGAGGGTAACTTCTCCCAGCGTTGAAGCTACTGATAGTTGCTGCCAACCAGTGTATCAAAATTCCCAAGATCTGGAGTAGATTTCGTGGGATGATACTGAGAGATGACCCTGAGTCAATGTGCATCTGGTCTACCTTAATGGCTCTGATATACCCCGTATAGTATAGAGGGCGATCGTACCTGTTATTCTTTAGCAATAAATCCTGCTGTGAGAACGTGATGTTCAAAATTGTCTCTATCATATTGTTGTAGTGGGGACATACAGCAGAATTCTCGGCTGCCGGCTTGACTTGGGCCTGGTAGGAGTCGACATTCTGTAACCCTTTACTCAAAGCGGCGACATGGGGTCTCTTTGGAGAGATGAAGGAGCTCAAACAGTGACAAGTTTACTGGAGTTTTGGCAAGCTGTGCCAATATGTCAAAGTTTTAGGGCATGTCCAGCCATGGTGCTATGTCCTTTCTCAGAGGATTATCAAAACAAACCTCTTTTTATTTTTGTTCGTCCGTCACAGGAGGATGGACAGACCTGGATCCGATGCCACTGGAGCCGTGGGTACAAAATTTGGAGGTATATTGTCCCCGGGAACCGCATCGTAGTCACTCAAGTAGGTTTGTCCCGACCTGGTTACCTCTGCTCGGGATTTATCAGTAGAGGAAGAGACCATGTGTGTCACGACTCGCACCCAAAATTTGGGGTACGAGTACATGGGTACGTCCAGCCTACGTCGTAGCATCGGTGGTAGAACGTTGTCTAGGTCATAATACTATATAAACAATCTCACACGAGTATCCAACTCCATAAGGAGACACAGATATCATAATATAATATATAAATACTCAATCACAGAACTAAAGCACGATAAGATATCGAAGAAAATAAATGAAATACAACACAAGTCTAAACAAAATAGTCTAACTCAAATAATAACATCCAAGCCTCAAAGGCTGCAGCTACTCCCCTGTGGTCCATAATATGTCGGACACCAGTCCTCTAAGTCGCAGTCTGGAAAAATATTTTCAGTCAGGATGGAGCAAAGTACAACCCAAATAACAGTTCCAGTTAATTGATTATGACTATAAAACAATAAATAGATGATGCTATATATTGAGAGAAGGCAATAAATAAATGCAATGGCAAAATAAGAGAACAGGTAATATAGGCAATATGGTACAGTCAGTGCATATATGAAATGAAGAGAAAGAACTATAATATCATATACGGAGTGAAGTAGTATATGAACTAAAATGGAGAACTGTAACTATTCTAAGTGTTTGAAATAGTAATTTTGAAATGTAATCGGCTTGGGAACTTATACGATAGCTACATAGCTTGGCTAATCATATGTGAGGTGTATGATTAACACTAACAATATCTATACTTGTACGATAGGGATTTGATCACATCTCTCACTAGCAATTTCTTCGCCCCCAACTAGTATTGTGGATCCAACCATGACATGTCACGATACACGATCAATGTCCAAATATATCATGTACAATGTCTAATATCAATATCATACACAATGTCAATACGATAACCAATGTAACGTCTCATGACTAAAGATCCAATCTATATACTAGTCCATGTATTATAGTGTCAAGAATCATATGTATCATGTCTAAATACTTGAATTATAGAAATTATCAAATAACAAAAATTATCAAAAAATATACTCGCCTGTGGTCCTGAGCGGGCAATACCAATGTCTTGCTCCTGAAGTCTCGTAGGACGATCCAATAGTCCTATAGACATATCATATAATATAATATTGTATCAGCCATTATACTAGCACACGCACAATCATAGCTACACTGAACTCAAGGCTACACTAGGGTGACACTGGTCAACTGACAGGGTCGAATGTGCGTCTAATTGCACAGGTGCTACGTCTGCAAATACGGTGCATAATCAGACAGTCAAACTAACACATTTCTCGCCGGTACATCAGTATACATAAAGCAGTCTACTCACAATCACTCAGGGTCACATGGTCAACTATAAATACGGGATATCCGTAATTAACACTAGGGTCTCACAGTACATATACAATTATATATATAGTCCTAACTAGCATTTAATTACCTCACAGTATATATATACAGACTAAATATATATCTATATATACCAAATTAAATACTATATACATACGCTTACGTATACGCATACGAGTTTTGGGTTCACCGACACAGTCTGAAACCAACTAACTATCACAAAGTATGCTAACCCTAATATTATTCACACAAGCACACATAAAATGAAAGAAGAGGGACAGGTTCGAACCTCGGGGTGTGCGCACGGGGACGACGATGACAACGATGATGACGATGATGATGGTAATGATGATGATGATGATGGTTATGATTGGTGATGATAGTGGTGATGATTGGTGATGATGGTGGTGAACAGGGATAGCCGGAGGAGAACTCAGGCGAGGAGGAGGACAGGAAGATCGAGTGGGGAGAACGAGTTCAGGTCAGTCGACGAAGCAGGCCGGGTAGTCATTCAGTCGAGGAGTGGCTCGGGCGGGTGATCACCGGATAAAGTAGGGAAGAAGATGAGGGCGCTGGTGGTCAGGTTTAGTTCAGGCGGTGAAGGCAGGTGGAGTCCTGAGGGAACTCAGGCGAAGTCGGCTGTGGGGAAGATGAGACGGGGAGGAGAGGTGGTGGTGCTGGCGGTTCAGTCCGGCGTGGTGTTCAGCACAGCGGGTGCTATCGACGGGAAGAGGTGAGGTCGAGGGGGTGGATGGGTGGAGGAGATGGAGATAACAGGAAGGAGATGGTTGGTGGCTTGCTGCTCGGCGGGCCTGTGGCGTTCAGGCGGGTGGTGGAGGAGAACGGGTTATGTTGTTCCGTGGTGGAGGAGGCGGAGGAGAACTCGAGAACGGTGGAGAAGTAGGGTTAGGCGGGAAGAAGATGGTGGACAGGTCGAGGTGTTGACAGCGCAGCTCGACGGTCGGGTCCTGGCTCCGGCGAGGTCTACAGGGACTGGAGGAAGGTGAAGATGAATATTAGGGGAATGAGGGATTCGTCTAGGTATAGTTAGGATTAGGTATAAAAAAATATAAGAAAAGATGATATATATACATATAGAAAAGTAGGGTTTGGTGTTGACCTAGGTAGTTGGGTCTGGTCAACATCCTAGGGAAAGGGGCTTTGGCTTTACATGTAGAAATATGAGGGCTAGGATTGCATTATTTGAAATAGATGGCTAGGATTTGATGAGGGAAAGGGTGTTGAGTGCTACACACTCCAAAATCATGGAGGAAATTCACATGAAGGCAAATAGGTTTCTTCATGTGTTTGGTCCAATGGGGTGTGGACACCTCAATGCACTTTTGCATAAAAGTCCCTAACAATTGAGAAATTGCACAAAAGGTGGGTTTTAGATTAATTTGGGTCCTTACATTAATTTAATTAAAATTAATGTAAGTGGTGTTCTAAAATTAATTAGAAGTATTTAGGTTTAAAATTAGGTGGGACACAAGTGTCATGAATGTAGAGGACTCAGGATAGAATATTGTCATAATTTGGGTTGCACAAAATGGGTCAAGATTGTGTCTCCAATTTCGATTGGAACGCACAAGGATACAAAGTTGGATTTATTTAGAATTAAATATAAACGTCCATAACGAATATTGTGCGACTAAAATAAAGTACAAGAGAGCATATTTATGAGTTACACAAAGGTCAGAATGGAAGACGGGCATATCTAGGGTGGCACTCCAAATATCGAAGCAATGGTAAGGCACAACAATTAAATAAAATTATAATATTAAATTAAAAGCTTAATAATTAATCCTAAAAATACTAATAAATTGGTCTGGGCTTCATCTAGTGGGCCTCTAGGTCTAGTCTACTAACTCATACATTTAATGAACACTATTCGATATAATATATATATATATATATATATATATATATATATATATATATATATATATATATATATATATATATACACATATCATGCAATTATTTAAAAATAAATACACACAACACTTATAATATATAAAATAATAAAATTACCCCTATTTTAGGATGTGGTAGTGACAAGTCTACCCTCCTTAGAAAAATTTCGTACTCAAAATTTAAGATCCTCAATAATTGTATTTATTTACTTTACCATCAAAATTTAAATTCATCAAGCCATATAATCATGAAGTAAATCCATATTATTATTTCATAAAAGTTTTAAAATTCTATAAATATCATATTCCTGAAAAATCCTCAAATTTAAAAGCAAATTCCATTCTTATCATTATCTCCTCCAAAACTTTTAAGTTAATTAACTAAATACTAAAAAATTTAATACCCAATCCTCTAATTTTAAATCCAATCAATGTATATTATAAAATTGAATCTCATCCCAAAAATTTGAATTCTACACTAATCCATTTGTGTTCTTATTCCTTGATTCTTTTTCCACACAATACTCAATACTGCAATACTTATGAAGTCTTCAAATACAACATTCAAAGTATAAGTTTTAAAATTTATATCTTGCAGTCAAATAAATATAATAATAATCTCCTTAATTTTCTCAAATTTTAATGACAAATTCAATCATATCTTAATCTTCATAAAATCAATGATATAACAAAATCGTCAATTCTGCCATATTGGATTCTCAACTCTTTATTTAAATTAATGTTTATCCTTGAAATTAAAGGCATCTTGTCTCTCTTTGTCAAGTCTTAACCTCTTCATTAATCTTCACTACGGTCAAACCGCAATAATCACGGTCTAAGAAAATTCTGCCTACAGTCATTCAATATGCAATCTAAGGAAAACATATATGGTTATGATATTTTTTGTCATGGTATTGCAGTCTCTGTCAGGGTGTACTACTAACTATATTCTAACAAGAAAATCACTGATACAAGCTACGGTACTAAAGAATTAATCAATCAGTCAAATAGAAAAGAATAGAAGAAAAAAAAACAAAATAACATGCTAACACATCACCTGCAGTATCGGTCTCCTCGACCGTCATCGCAAATGCCCCGCCCTGCTGGGGTGGCTCTCTTCGTGGGTGCTGAGCAATCTGCGATTCCACAGGTGACCTAACTGGGTGCAAACAAAGTCTTAGCCTCGTTCTACAGCTCTCCCAAAGGTGACCTGGCTTCTTACAGAAATGACAAGTCTCCTGTGTCTCTCTTGGAGGCTGCTGCTGATCCTGCTAAACACGAATCGGTGCCTGGTACTGCTGTTGATACTGAGTCGTACTCGGTTGTTGTTGAATATGGGGACGCTTGGCCGGTCCCGCGCTACCACTTGTATCTTTAAAAATATTACGACTCCTCTTAGGCCTGAGATCCAGATCCTCTTCTATAATATGGGCATCCATCAAGATATCCGCAAAGGTAGCGATACGACGACCAGAAGAGCGCGACCTAATCTCTCTCGTCAGCCCCTTTCTAAACTTTCGGACTTGATCTCCTGGGTCTCGAATCATAGACGATGAAAATGGCTCAAACGATAGAATTCTGTGGCATATTCGTCGACCGACATGGTTCCTTAGACCAAGTCACAAAATTGACTCTCCAAAGCTCCCAAGGCCACGTCGGGAAAGAACTTCTCTTTGAAAAGCTCCTTGAAGGTCTCCCAAGTAAGTCCTTGTGCAGTGAGTCTTGGTTCCGTACGATACCATGTGAGTGCAATATCGAACATCTGACTGCCGGCCATCTCTATCTGCAAGCTCTCCGAAATCTGGGCCAATCGCAGGCTCCTCTATATATCCTCTAACCAGTCGTCAGCGTAGAGTATCCCTTCGATACCCTTGAAATCTCGAGGCATCATCCTCTTAAATTTCACTATAGTGCCTGATCTCTGCTATTGCTGCTGGCCAGGAAACTGCTGGGCAACTCTCTCAACTGCCTGCAATGCTATCTGGTGAGTGTTCTCCATGCTCTCTCTCATCAGCTCTGTCCGTGCTTGGTGTGCCTCGGCTTGCACCCTCTGAGCCTCAACTTGAACTCGCTGAGCGTCTGCCATCACTCTCTGGGTATCTACCATGCCCTGGGTTAAGGTAAACATCTCTGTCCTATCAACGAGCATACCTGCGAAAAACAGAGTTGGTGGAGGAGGAAGGTTCCCTGTTACAGCTGGGGCAACCCTCGGAACAGGTGGGAGAGGAGGAACTCCAGATGTCTGTCCATCAGGTGGAGAGGTGGTAGACCCTTCTGAAGTTGATGCTCCCACTGTCATAGATCTTGTCTTCGGCGGTATCCTGAAGACAGACCGAAAAGAATCAATTTAGGCAATAGATACGATACCATCAATGAAGGACAGTAAAATTCTAAAGTAAGCAATATTCAGAAGGAATAAGAATAACAGTTCTAGTTAATTGATAAGGACTATAAAACAATAAATAGATGATGCTATATATTGAGAGAAGGCAATAAATAAATACAATGGCAAAAATAAGAGAACATGCAATATAGGCAATATGGTATAGTCAGTGCATATATGAAATGAAGAGAAAGAACTATAATATCATATACGGGGTAATGTAGTATATGAACTAAAATGGAGAACTGTACCTATTCTAAGTGTTTGAAATAGTAGTTTCGAAATGTGATCGGCTTAGAAACTTGTACGATAGCTACATGGCCTGGCTAATCATACGTGAGGTGTATGATTAACACGAACAATATCTACACTTGTACGATAGGGATTTGATCACATCTCTCACTAGCAATTTCTCCGCCCCCAACTAGTACTGTGGATCCAACCATGACACGTCATGATACACGATCAATATCCAAATATATCATGTACAATGTCTAATATCAATGTCGTGCACGTCAATACGATAACCAATATAACATCTCATGACTAAAGATCCAATCTATATACTAGTCCGTGTAGCATAGTGTCAAGAATCAGATGTAATATTTCTAAATACTTAAATTATAAAAATTATCAAATAACAAAAATTATCAGAAAATGTACTCGCCTGTGGTCCTGAGCGGGCAATACCAACGTCCTGCTCCTGAAGTCTCGCAGGACGATCCAATGGTCCTATAGACATATCATATAATATTGTATCAGCCATTATACTAGCACACACACAATCATAACTACACTAAACTTAGGGCTACACTAGGGTGACACTGGTCAACTAATAGGGTCGAATGTGCGTCTAACTGCATGGGTGTCACGTCTGCAAATAAGGTGCATAATCAGACAGTCAAACTAATACATGTCTAGCCAGTACGTCAGTGTACATAAGGCAGTCTACTCACAATCACTCAGGGTCATATGGTCAACTGTAAATACGGAATATCCGTAATTAACACTAGGGTCTCATAGTACATATACAATTATATATATAGTCCTAACTAGCATTTAATTACCTCACAGTATATATACACATACTAAATATATATCTATATATACCAAATTGAATACTATATACATACGCGTACGTATACGCATATGAGTTTTGGGTTCACCGACACGGTCTAAAACCAACTAACTATCACGAATTATGCTAACCCTAATGTTATTCACACAAGCACACATAAAATGAAAGAAGAGGGACAGGTTCGAACCTCGGGGTGCGCGTACGGGACGATAATGATGACAATAATGACGATAATGATGGTGATGATTGGTGATGATGGTGGTGAACAGGGATGGCCGAAGGAGAACTCAGGCGAGGAGGAGGATAGGGAGGTCGAGCAGGGAGAACGAGTTTAGCAGGTGTAGTCGGGGAGGCTGCTGCGGGAGAAGTTAATTCAGGTCAGTCGACGGAGTAGGGCGGGTTGTCGTTCAGTCAAGAAGAGGCTCGGGCGGGTGATCACCGGAGAAAGAGGGGAAGAAGATGAGGGTGCTGGTGGTCGGGTTCAGTTCAGGCGGTGAAGGCAGGTAGAGTCCGGAGGGAACTCAAGCGAAGTCGGATGTGGGAAAGATAAGACGGGGAGGAGAGGTGGTGGTGTTGGCGGTTCAGTCCAGCGTGGTGTTCAGCATAGCGGGTGCTGTCGACGAAAAGAGGTAAGGTCGAGGGGGTGGATGGGTGAAGGGGATGGAGATAACAGAGAGGAGATGGCCGGTGGCTTGCTGCCCGATGGGGCTGTATCGTTCAGGCAGGTGGTGGAGGAGAACAAGTTGTGTCATTCCGTGGTGGAGGAGGCGGAGGAGAACTCGGAATGGTGGAGAAGTCGGGTTAGGCTGGGTGGAGATGGTGGGCTAGTCGAGGTGTTGACAGCGCGGCTCGACGGTCGGGTCCTGGCTCCGGCGAGGTCTACTGGGACTGGAGGAAGGTGAAGATGAATAGTAGGGGGAGGTGGGATTCGGCTAGGTATAGTTAGGTTTTGGTATAAAATTTTTTAAGAAAAGATGATATATATACATGTAGAAAAATAGGGTTGGGTATTGACCTAGGTAGTTGGTCCTGGTCAACATCCTAGGGAAAGGGGTTTTGGCTTTACATGTAGAAATATGAGGGCTAGGATTGCATTGTTTGAAATAGATGGCTAGGATTTGATGAGGGAAAGGGTGTTGAGTGCTACACACTCCAAAATCATAGAGAAAATTAACATGAAGGCAAATGGGTTTCTTCATGTGTTTGGTCCAATGAGGTATGGACATATAATCATGAAGTAAATTCATATTGTTATTTCATAAAAGTTTCAAAATTCTATAAATATCATATTCCTGAAAAATTCTCAAATTTAAAAGCAAATTCCATTCTTATCATAATCTCCTCCAAAACTTTTAAGTTAATTAACTAAATAATCAAAAATTTAATACCCAATCCTCTAATTTTAAATACAATCAATTTATATTATAAAATTGAATCTCATCCCAAAAATTTGAATTCAAAACTAATCTATTTGTGTTCTTATTCCTCGATTCTTTTTCCACACAATACTCAATACTGCAATACTTATGAAGTCTTCAAATACAACTTTGAAAGTATAAGTTTTAAAACTTATATCTTGCAGTCAAATAAATATAATGATAATCTCCTTAATTTTCTCGAATTTTAATGACAAATTCAAGCATATCTTAATCTTCATAAAATCAATGATATAACAAAATTGTCAATTCTGCCATATTGAATTCTCAACTCTTTATTTAAATTAATGTTTATCCTCAAAATTGAAGGCACCTTGTCTCTCTTTGTCAATTCTTAACCTCTTCATTAATCTTCATTACGGTCAAACCCCAATAATCACGGTCTAAGAAAATTCTACCTATAGTCATTCAATATGAAATCTAAGGAAAACATGTATGGTTATGGTATCTTTTGTCATGGTATTGCAGTCTCTGTCAGGATATACTACTAACTATATTCTAATAAGAAAAATTACTGATACAGGCTACGGTACTAAGGAATTAATCAATCAATCAAATTGAAAGGAACAGAAAGAAAGAAAAGAAAAGAACCTAACACATTACCTGCAGTATCGGTCTCCTCGACCGTCATCGTAAATGCCCTGCCCTGCTGAGGTGGCTCCCTTCGCGGGTGCTGATCAATCTGCGGTTCCATAGGTGACCTAACTGGGTCTCTATGATTTGGAGCTGCTCGCTGGCCGGGAAGATAAGGAGCTAGAAGAAAACCCCTCACTCGATGTCCCACAGCGCCACAGTGCAAACAAAGTCTTAGCCTCATTCTACCGCTCTCCCAAAGGTGACCTGGCTTCTTACATAAATGGCAAGTCTGTCGTCTCTCTCTCGGAGGCTGCTGCTGATCCTGCTGAATACGAATCGGTGCCTGGTACTGCTGTTGATACTGAGTCATCCTCGGCTGTTGTTGAATATGGAGACGCTTGGCCGGTCTCGCGCTACCACTTGTATCTCCAGAAATATTGTGACTCCTCTTAGGTCTGAGATCCAGATCCTCTTCTGCAATCTGGGCATCTATCAAGATATCCTCAAAGGTAGCGGTACGACGACCAGAAGTGCATGACCTAATCTCTCTCGCCAGCCCCTTTTTAAACTTTTGGGCTCGATCTCCTGGGTCTCGAATCATAGACGATGCAAAATGGCTCAAATGCCAGAATTCTGCGGCGTATTCGTCGAATGACATGGTTCCTTAGACCAAGTCATGAAATTGACTCTCCAAAGCTCCCAAGGCCACGTTAGGAAAGAACTTCTCTTTGAAAATCTCCTTGAAGGTCTCCCAAGTAAGACCTTGTGCAGTGAGTCTTGGTTCCGTACGATACCACATGAGTGCGATATCGAATATCTGACTGCCGGCTGCCTCTATCTGTAAGCTCTCCAGAATCTGGGCCAATCGTAGGCTCCTCTCTATTTCCTCTAACCAGTCGTCAACGTAGAGTACCCCTTCGATACATTTGAACTCTCGAGGCATCATCCTCTTGAAGTTTATTATAGTGCCCGATCTCTGCTATTGCTGTTGGCCAGGAAACTGCTGGGCAACTCTCTCAACTGTCTGCAGTGCCATCTGGTGAGCGTTATCCATGCTCTCTCTCATCAGCTCTGTCTGTGCTTGGTGAGCCTCGGCTTGCACCCTCTGAGCCTCAACTTGAACTCGCTGAGCGTCTGCCATCACTCTCTGGGCATCTACCATGCCCTGGGTCATGGTAAATATTTGTGTCCCATCAATGAGCATACCTACAAAAAACGGAGTTGGTGGAGGAGAAAGGTTCCCTGTTATAGCTGGGGCAACCCTCAAAACTGGTGGGAGAGGAGGAACTCCAGATATCTGTCCATCAGGTGGAGAGGTGGCATACCCTTCTGAAGTTGATGCTCCCACTCTCATAGATCTTGTCTTCGGTGGCATCCTGAAGACAGACCAAAAAAAATCAATTTAGGCAATAGATACGATATCATCAATGAAGGACAGTAAAATTCTAAAGTAAGCAATATTCAGAAGGAATAAATATAACAAGATAGATTGGAAATGTTCCTAGTTGTGATTGAGTATTCGCTCTCATCCAAGTATACTATATCCTATATCCTATCACAAGCATGTAGCAGTACAACTAAGATGTCGTACTACCACGATATCGTACTACTTACGAAGCCTGACCTGCATGGGCCACCACTAAAAATATGTCATGACCCGCACCCATAATTTGGGGCACTAGTACGTGGGTACGTCCAGCCTACGCCGCATCATCGGCGGTAGAACGCTGTCTAGGTCATAATACTATCTAAATAATCTCACACGAGTATCCAACTCCATAAGGAGACACAGTTATCACAATATAATATGTAAATACTCAATCACAGAACTAAAGCACGATAAAATATCGAAAAAAATAAACGAAATGCAACACAAGTCTAAATAAAATAGTCTAACTCAAATAATAACATCCAAGTCTCAAAGTTTGCCGGAAACAAATTCGGTACCATAAACTGCTAAAAGAAACTAACTGAATAACTAGTGATCCCGGCTAGACCTCCCGGAATCACACCTGACTACAAGGTCCAAGGCTGCAACTACTTTCCCTGTGGTCCATAATATGTCGGACACCAGTCCTCTAAGTCGCAGTCTGAAAAAATATTTTCAGTCAGGATGGAGCAAAGTACAACCCAAATAACATTTCCAGTTAAATAAGGACTATAAAACAATAAATATATGATGTTATATACTGATAGAAGGCAATAAATAAATGCAATGGCAAAATAAGTGAACAGGCAATATAGGCAATATGGTACAGTCAGTGCATATATAAAATAAAGAGAAAGAACTACAATATCATATACGGGGTGATGTAGTGTATGAACTAAAATAGAAAACTTTAACTATTCTAAGTATTTAAAATAGTAGTTTCGATATGTGATCGTCTTGGGAACTTGTACGATAGCTACATGGCCTGGCTAATCATATATGAGGTATATGATTAACACGAACAATATCTACACTTGTACGATAGGGATTTGATCATATCTCTCACTAGCAATTTTTCCGCCCCCAACTAGTACTATGGATCCAACCATGACACATCACGATACACGATCAATGTCCAAATATATCATATATAATATCTAATATCAATGTCGTACACGTCAATATGATAACCAATATAACATCTCATGACTAAAGATCCAATCTATATACTAGTTCGTGTAGCACAATGTCAAGAATCAGATATAATATTTCTAAATACTTGAATTATAGAAATTATCAAATAACAGAATTTATCAGAAAATGTACTTGTCTGGGGTTCTGAGCGGGAAATACCAACGTCCTGCTCTTCAAGTCTCGCAGAACGATCCAATGGTCCTATAGACATATAATATAATATAATATTACATCAACCATTATACTAGCACACGCACAATCATAACTATACTGAACTCAGGGCTACACTAGGGTGACACTGGTCAACTAACAGGGTCGAATGTGTGTCTAACTTCACGGGTGTCACGTCTGCAAATGTGGTGCATAATCAGACAGTCAAACTAACACATGTCTCGCCAGTATGTCAGTGTACATAAGGTAGTCTACTCACAATCACTCAGGGTCACATAGTCAACTGTAAATACGGGATATCCGTAATTAACACTAGGGTCTCATAGTACATATACAATTATATATATAGTCCTAACTAGCATTTAATTATCTCACAGTATATATACATATACTAAATATATATCTATATATACCAAATTGAATACCATACACATACGCGTACGTATATGCATACGAGTTTTGGGTTCACCGACACGGTTTGAAACCAACTAACTATCATGAAGTATGCTAAACCTAATGTTATTTACACAAGCACACATAAAATGAAAGAAGAGGGACATGTTCGGATCTCGGGGTGTGCACACGGGGACGACGATGACGACGATGATGACAATGATGATGGTGATGATGATGATGATAGTTATGATTGGTGATGATGGTGGTGATGATTGGTGATGATGGCGGTGAACAGGGATGGTCGGAGGAGAACTCAGGCGAGGAGAAGGACAGTGAGGTCGAGCGGGGAGAATGGGTTCAGCACGTATAGTCGGGAAGGCTACTACGGGAGAAGTTGGTTCAGGTCAGTCGATGGAGCAGGACTGGTAGTCGTTCAGTCGAGGAGAGGCTCGGGCAGGTAATCAACAAAGAAAGAGGGGAAGAAGATAAGGGTGCTCGTGGTCAGGTTCAGTTCAGGCGGTGAAGGCAGGTAGAGTCCGGAGGGAACTCAGGCAAAGTCGGCTGTGGGAAAGATGAGACGGGGAGGAGAGGTGGTGGTGCTGGCGGTTCAGTCCGGCGTGGTGTTCAGCACAGCGGGTACTGTCGACGGGAAGATGTGAGGTCGAGGGGGTGGATGGAGGAGATGAAGATAACAGGAAGGAGATGGCTGGTGTCTTGCTGCCCGGCGGGGCTGTGGCATTCAGGCAGATGGTGGAGGAGAACGGGCTGTGTCGTTCCGTGGTGGAGAAGGCGGAGGTGAACTCGGGAATGGTGGAGAAGTCGGGTTAGGCGGGGAGGAGATAGTGGACAGGTCGAGGTGTTGACAAAGCGGCTCGGCGGTCGGGTCCTGGCTCCAGCGAGGTCTGCAGGGACTGGAGGAAGGTGAAGATGAATAGTAGGGGAAGGAGGGATTCGGCTAGGTATAGTTTGGTTTATATATAAAAAATATAAGAAAAGATGATATATATACATGTAAAAAAGTCGGGTTGGGTGTTGACCTCGGTAGTTGGGCCTGGTCAACATCCTAGGGAAAGGGGCTTTGGCTTTACATGTAGAAATATGAGGGCTAAGATTGCATTGTTTAAAATAGATGGCTAGAATTTGATGAGGGAAAGGGTGTTGAGTGCTACATATTCCAAAATCATAGAGAAAATTCATATGAAGGCAAATGGTTTTCTTCATGTGTTTGGTCCAATCGGTGTGGACACCTCAATGCAATTTTGTATAAAAGTCCCTAACAATTAAGAAATTGCACAGAAGGTGGGTTTTTGGATTAATTTGGGTCCTTACATTAATTTAATTAAAATTAATGTAAGTGGTGTTCTAAAATTAATTATAAGTACATAGGGTTAAAATTGGGTGGGACACAAGTGTCATGAATGTAGAGGACTCAGGATAGAATATTGTCATAATTTGGGTTGTACAAAATGGGTCAAGATTGTGTCTTCAATTTCGATTGGAATGAACAAGGATACAAAGTTGGATTTATTTAGAATTAAATATAAACGTCCGTAACAAATATTGTGCAACTAAAATGAAGCACACGAGAGCATATTTATGAGTTACACAAAGGTCAGAATGGAAGACGGGCATGTCTAGGACAAGGGTGTGAATTTTATTGGAAGGCAAAGGCTAGGGTGGCGCTCCAAATATCGAAGCAACGGTAAGGCACAACAATTAAATAAAATTATAATAATAAATTACAACCTTAATAATTAATCCTAAAAATACTAATAAAAATCCATGATCCTATAATTTGGTCAGGGCTTCATCTAGTGGGCCTCTAGGTCTAGCCTACTAACTCATATATTTAATAAACACTATTTGATATAATATATATATATATATATATATATATATATATATATATATATATATATATATATATATATATATCATGCAATTTTTTAAAAATAACTACACACAACACTTATAATATATAAAATAACAAAATTACCCCTATTTTAGGATGTGGTAGTGACAGTATGACATGATTTAGGCCTCTTTCCTTTAGGCTTGGCTGTGGAAGGTGCTGCTTGCTGCGTCAAGTCTTAGACGATGTCGGGGTTGTCACGCCCCAGTCCAAAAATGCCAAGGGACTAGCCACGTGTCAATGGCCAGCATCACACTCCAATAGGCAAACCTAATTTAATGGACCCTTTAGAGTACACTTAAGCTGTATCACAACTAAAATGGTCTATAATATATATGTTATAGTCTATGTATCTAAACTCATCCACCAAGTCATAAACAAGAGGCAATTTGATAAACCAGTATCAAACATCAATACTATAAATAAAAATGTCTATCACAATATAATAAATAAATATTACGGGGAACAACCCGTATCAAAATAATGAGAGGGAAATATCCAAATCCATACTAAGAATCACAAGACATCATACATAAAGATAATATGAGAAAAGAGTAGTCCTCCGGTACGACCTCGTCCTCGGCTACTAGTACTGCTCCGATATCAGCTCCTGACCCGTAAACCTCGGGATAAATCTTCTCGTCAATACCTGGGAACATAAACCATATCCAGGTCCTCAGGAGACATAGTAAGGTACAATAAACACTCAAGCCAGAAGTGAACAGTATAATGGTATGAATAAGGGGAAAGCTACAACAGTCAACTATGTGATATGCAAATGGGAGTATGGTATCGTACCCCGGGCTGGTACTTACGAAAGATCCTAATGGACACTTCCGTACGCTAATAGTACACTCAAGGCTCTGTGTGGGGGGACCAGGAGGAAGATGTATATATAAATATAATACTTTAGATTTCGCATAGGGAACCTAAAGCCTAATACGCTATAAATAGTAATAAGTATCATATGCCCAGAGCACGATGAAGACTCTCTCCACCCAATGTAATCTTACGTCTCAATCAAGACACGCAAGATCATGACCTCTTACTATCAACATAAGTCACAGTGAATATGTACAATTATAATTACAACTATATCATGCATCCTGTAGTCCTATCCAGAGTCCAAGTACTATGATCAAGTCGATAAAGACTCTGCCACATGAATATCGTGTCAAGTGTCCTATGGTAGGATGTGCAAATAATATTTGCACAAAATATGGGTTCAAAAGAATGACTCTCTAACTACGATACTCAACTCCACAGGGGATGTCGGCACCCGAATCTTGTTCGGACACAAAGTATCATATAACGGACCTAGGCTCTATAAATACATCAATAAGAAACACAAATATAATATCTATTGCATAAATAATATCAAATAAATAATTTAGAACTGTAAATGTGCTGCAGTCAACGATGGTAAAGATGATCCCGCGTTGACTCCTTCAAAAATCAGTTGACCTAAAAATAAATTAATTACTTCAGGATCCAAACATAATTTCTTGTAATTATAACTAAATTCTAAATTTTTTTTAATGCCATGCTAAACCAAGTCCGTTATTATTTCTAACAACTTTGCTTACTTTTACAGGGTATCGGGACCTAGTTTCTTGGTTTTTTGACTTTCAAAGTTTAAGTTTAAGTCCCCAATTAAAGGACATGGAAATAAATCCTAATAAATTATATATTCCATAATTAAACATGATTTATATGAATTTATAGCAATAAATTCCAGATTTGATAACAACAACATATTTTAAGATTTTGGGCAACTTTATGTTGATTAATTTTGTCCGAAACTTGTTCGAGACATAGCCAATCAATTATTATTGTTTATATCTATTAAAAATTATTTTATATCCTATTATATGCTGTTATAATCTCAGAAAATAATCACCTATTTATTTCATCCAAAAATCCTCTATTTACTAGCAAAACAATGTCATATAATTACCTAAAAACCTAAGCTAGTGGCCCTTAGTTTTAGGGTTCAGAATTGATATTATAATATCATATAATTAATTTAAAAATAATTATTTTCAAGGAATTAAACACAAATTAATTCTGTTTTAATAATCAATAATGATTCTCCACAATTAATCGCATCAACAAGTCCTAAACTAGTTCTACCGACAAGTAAATCATCACCAAACTATCACAAAAAACTATATTTCTTAATATGAGAAAAGATGAAAAAATAGGAGTTCTAATTTATTAAATTAAATTAACCTAAAAGCATCATGTCATGGGATTTGAGGAAGAAGAATTTAAGATTTACCGAAACCGTTGGAGGATTTGAAGATGGTGTTTCTTCTTGTCCAAGAATTTCTCCTCCTTGCTTGTGCTCGGCTTGATACTTCTTTTGTGATGGGTTGTTGATGAAGAAAATAGTTCTTGATATAATTATGGAGAAGATGGGGTTCTTCTTGAAGGTTTAATGACGTTTGGATGGAGATATGGTGGAATGATAATGAAAAGTGGAGCTTTTGGAAGAGTGGAAGGGATTTTTGGTGAAGGAGTTGATGTTGTGAGGGCGAGAGAGGCAAGGGGGGGCTGTTTCACGTGTGGGGGAGAGAGGAAAGGGGCAGCCAACTATGAGGGAGGGGTTTTGATATGGTTATGGTTAGGGTTTATTGATGAGTAGATATATATAGGGCCTTTTTAAATATATTTAAATAAAGGATGGGGTTATCCTATTGCTAGGAGGTTCGGACAGGGGGGGCTGCTCTTGGCCAAAAATAGAAGGGTGGGGTTGGCTGTTATGGTTAGGATTGGATAAGGTTTGGTTGTTGGGTTGGTTAGGGAAGTGGTTAGGTAGTTATTTGCCAACTAGGTTGCCACCTATACAACTTTCTATAGTTAGAACTTCTATAAATAGAAATAAATTAATTTAAATATCATATATATATATATATATATATATATATATATATATATATATATATATATATAATATTTATATGGAAATAATTGGGATGCACTACATGTCTACATATGTTTGGGTTGGATTTGGGTCAAGTTCTAGTCAAAAGGGACAATTTTTACGGTAACCATAATTCTTGATGTTCTTTAATATTTTTGGAGCATGGGGGATATCCAATAAATGCAACATCCATGTTCCAACTATATTAGACTTAATTAAAATTATTATTATAAAATTTTTTGGAAGAAAAAAGGTCGTACATTGCTCAAAATATCAAAGCCATGACAAAGGATCATATATCTAAAAGAATATTTTATAAATTACTACTCTAATCTATTTAAATAAAATAAAAGAATTAAAAAATACCTAAATAAACCTATTCAAAATGAGGGAGCTTACAATCTATCCACCTTAAAAAATTACGTCCTCGCAATTTAGAATAAAGCTACTCTATGAAGCTATAATGACATAACAACTATGGCAGTTCCGCGACCATACCTTCATCCTCGAATAAGTGAGGATAACGCTGTTGTACGACATCCTTTCACTCCCAAGTGGATTCACTTGGAGAGTGATGCTTCCAAGTGACGTGAACCAGCCGGATCGTCTGACCCCGCAGTATCTTCTCACTAGTATCCAGTATCCCCACGGGATGCTCCTCATATCTCAAACTCGAACCTACTGCAATCTCAGAATGATCAACTACGTGGCTTGGGTCAGCTACGTATCTCCTCAGCTGTGAGACATGGAATACATCATGCACTCTCTCTAAAGATAGGGGTAATGTAAGATGATACGCCACCTCACCAACTCACTCCAAGGTATCGAAAGGACCAATATACCTTGGACTCAGCTTGCCTTTATTTTCGAATCTAATGGTGCCTCGAGTTGGGGAGATCCTCAGGAATACGTACTCACCTTCCTTGAACTCTAAAGGTCGTCGATGCGTGTCTGCCCAATGCTTCTGTCTGTCCTGGGCAGCACAAAGATGGCTCTGGCTTGCTTTACCTTCTCAACTGTCTGCGTCACCAACTCTGGACTGAGTATCTGTCGTTCACCTATATCACTCCAACATATAGGAGACCTGTACTTCCTACCATATAATACCTCAAAAGGTGCCATCTGGATGCTCGCCTGATAGCTATTATTGTAGGAGAATTCTACCAGGTTCAAGTGGTCTTCCCAAGGCCCTCCGAAATCTAAAATACAAGATCGCAACATATCCTCTAGGGTCTGGATCGTGCGCTCTGATTGACCATCTGTCTGCGGGTGGTAAGCAGTGCTGAACTTGACTCGAGTGCCTAAGCTCTCCTGCATACTCTGCCAAAAGTAAGAGGTGAATCTAGAATCACGATCTGATACAATACTAATTGGCACTCCATGCAACCTCACAATCTGTCGCATATACGTGTCGGCTAGAAGCTCGGTGGACTGTCCGACTCTGAATGACAAGAAATGTACCGACTTTGTGAGACGGTCCACAATAACCCATACTGCATCCTTTGCACTGCAGCTCCTCGAAAAGCCTGTAACAAAATCCATAGTGATATGTTCCCACTTCCATTCAAGGATGGAAAGTGGATGTAACATACCCGCGGTCCTCTGATGCTCGACCTTAACTTGCTGACAGACCAAACATTTTGCCACAAACCGCGCAATCTCTCTTTTTATTCTATGCCACCAGTAATACTGCCTCAAATCTTGGTATATCTTCGTACCTCCCGGATGAATAGAGTAAATAGAGCTATGTGCCTCCTTCATCAACTCCTGTCTCAACTCTCCATTCGGTACATATAGGCAATTTCCATACCTCAGTGTTCCGTCCTCATGGATCCGAAGTCCCATCTGCATACCGGCTTCCGTCCTCTCTCTAAGTCTCCAAAATCTAGCATCTGTCGGCAAAGCTGCCTTGATCCTCTAAACTAGTGAAGATTGAACCTCAAGGTTAGCCAACTTTCTTTCTTGTCCTGGCATAATAACCTCTATCCCAAGCTCCTTAAGGTCCTCTAATAGCTGGGGCTGTGTCATCAAGAAATAAGCCGTGGGCTTCCTGCTGAGTGCATCTGCTATAACGTTTGCCTTGCCCGGATGGTACTACAATTCTATATCGCAATCAACCAACAACTTCAACCATCGCCTCTGCCTTAAGTTAAGCTCCTTCTGGATGTAGACATACTTTAGACTCTTGTGATCAGTAAAAATCTCCACTCGCTCTCCATAAAGATAGTGCCTCCATATCTTCAATGCAAAAATTACTGCAGCTAGCTCAAGATCGTGCGTCGGATAATTTTTCTCATGCATCTTTAACTGTCTCAATACATAAGTGATAACCTTGCCATGCTGCATCAAAACACATCCCAATCTACTTCCTAACGCATTACTATATACTACAAATCCTCCCGATCCTGAAGGAAGGGTCAAGATCGGTGCAGTCGTTAACCGCTTCTTTAACTCTTCAAATATCTTCTGACACTCTTCTGTCCAAACAAACTCATGGTCCTTATGCGTTAATGGCGTCATAGGCTCTGCAATCCTTGAGAAGTTCTGTACGAATCTCCGATAATATCCTGAAAGTCCGAGAAAACTCCTAACCTCTGCAAGTGATGTAGGTGTAGGCCATATCTCAATTTTAGCAACCTTCTCTGGATTAACTGAAAGTTATTCCCCTGAAATTATGTGTCCAAGAAAAGGTACTCTGTCCAGGTAGAATTCACATTTGCTGAGCTTGGCGTACAGCCTCTCCTGCCGTAGTGTCTCCAACACGATTCTAAGATGCTCCTCATGTTCTTCGTGGTTTTTGGAGTATACCATGATGTCATCTATAAATACGACTACGAACTTGTCCAAGTACTGGTGGAAGACCTTATTCATTAAGCTCATAAATACAGCTGGCGCATTGGTTAAACCAAATGGCATAACCAAGAACTCATAATGGCCGTACTTGGTCATAAAGGCTGTTTTTGGTATATCTTCCTTCCGTACCTTAATCTGATGATAGCCGGATCTGATATCAATTTTTGAGAATACACAAGCACCACTTAATTGATTAAATATATCATCAATGCGCGCTAAAGGATACCTATTCTTTATTGTTACAGCATTCAGTATTCTGTAATCAATGCACAAGCGTACCGTTCCATCCTTCTTCGGTACAAATAGGATTGTCGCACCCCAAGGTGAAACGCTGGCTCGAATAAAACCCTTCTCTAAAAGATCATCAACCTGTATCTTCAGTTCTACTAATTCCTTTGGTGCTAACTGGTACACAGATGAGGTAATGGGCTCTGCTCCTGGAGTTAATTCTATAGTGAATTCTATTTCCCGATCAGGTGGTAAGCTTGGAAGGTCGTCGGAAAATATATCCACAAACTCTGATATAACCTTCGGGTATTCCGGCTCTTCTTCTGCAGTGAGTGCTTTAAAAGTAGGCTGGGCACCCTGCTCTCTGGCTCCTCGAAGAAACTCAAAATTCGGATGTCCCGATGGTCTAAAGATAACACATCCACGTCGACAGTCTAAAGTTGTATGGTACTGACTCAACCAGTCCATACCAAGTACAACGTCATAATCCAGCATGGAGAAAATCAAGAATTGAGCTCGCATCTTACGACCACAAACTACTACCAAATAAGACCTACAAGTGTCACTAATGGGGATGATGCCGCCTCCCGTAAGAATCCTCATAGTCTTCGGAAGGAGTCAGGTAGCTACTCTATGTGTGGCTATAAAACTTACAGCTATGAATGAATGAGATGCTCCTGAATCAAATAATGCTGTAGCAGGTAATGAAGCAACTAGTATGGTACTTGTGATGACCTTTTTTGTAGTCTCTGCCTCCTCAATATTCATGGCAAATGCCTGACCTTTTCCCTGAGCTGGTGCTCTCTGCTACCGTATTTACTGAAAAAGTGCTATCTGTGGTGCCAAGGGTGGCCTCGGCTGATATCCTCCCAGAGCTGGTGGTCTGGCTCCTCCAATTCCCGTCTGCGGTGCTCCTGGTGCTGAATACGGTGGTCTTTGTGGCTGCTAGACCGGCCTCGGTGCTAGTAAAGCGGGTCGATGTTCTGTTGGCGCTCCTCCTTGACGCGCATGGCAATCTCTGGCTATATGCTGGCTGTATCCGCAGACTAGACATAGTCCCAACTTGCGTCTACAATCCCTTACAAGATGTCCTGCCTTGCCACAGTAGTTACAAGTTGGGGTATTCTGGGTTGCTCGTTGTGGTTGAGGCATCGAATGTTGCTTCACTTGACCTCCCTGCGGTACTCGAGTTGGGGCTATATATGGGCGCTTCAGGCTGGACTCCCTCCTGTGGATGTGTTCCATGCGTCGAGCTGCAGCAAGGACATCCGTATAATAATTGGGTGCAACGGAACCAATCTGTCTCTGTAACTCAAACCTCAGTCCGTTAAAGAATTTTTTTGCCTTTTCTTTTTCTTTCAGGATCAACGTAGGGTCGAACAGTTGAATCAAGCATGATACAAGTCAAGAGATTTAATTTAAATTCGATATAGAGGTCAAAAATATGTCAACATATGGATGAGATCCTATAAGTCTATCCTAATCGCAGGCTTGCTCAGTCCCTTAGTTAAAACCAAAAAAATATATTCGTAGACCTGCATGGGCTACCATAAAAACCATGTCATGCCCCAGTCCCAAAATACCAAGAGACTAGCCACATGGTAATGGCCAACAGCACACTCCAATAGGCAAACCCAATTTAATAGACCCTTTAGAGTGCACTTAAGCTGTATCACTACTAAAATGGTCTACAATATATATGTCATAGTCTATGTATCTAAACTCATCCACCAAGTCATAAATAAGAGGCAATTTGATAAACCAGTCTCAAACATCAATACCATAAATAAAATTGTCTATCAAAATATAATAAATAATTACAGGGAACAACCCGTATCAAAATAATGAGAGTGAAATATCCAAATCTATACTAAGAATCACAAGACATCATATATAAAGATAATCTGAGAACTCAAGAGTAGTCCTCCAGTACGACCTCGTCCTCGGCTGCTGGTACTGCTCCGATATCAGCTCCTGACCCATAAACCTCGGGATAAATCTCCTCGTCAATACCTAGGGACATAATCCATATCCAGGTCCTCAGGGGACATAGCAAGGTACAATAAACACTCAAGCCAGAAGTAAATAGTATAATGGTATGAATAAGGGAAAAGCTACAACAGTCAACTATGTGATATGCAAATGAGAGTATGGTATCGTATCCCGGCCTGGTATTCACGAAAGATCCCAATGGACACTTTCGTACGCTAATAGTACACTCAAGGCTCCGTGTGGGAAGGAAAATGTATATATAAATATAATACTTTAGATTCCGTATAGGGAACCTAAAGCTTAATATGCTATAAATAGTAATAAGTAACATATGCCCAGAGCACGATGAAGACTCTCCCCACCCAATGTAATCTTATATCTCAATCAAGATACATAAGATCATGACCTCTAACTATCAAGTCACAGTGAATATGTACAATTATAATTACAACTATAGCATGCATCATGTAGTCCTATCCAGAGTCCAAGTACCACGATCAAGTCGAGAAAGACTCTGCCACATGAATATCGTGTCAAGTACCCTATGGTAGGATGTGCAAATAATATTTGCACAAAATATGGGTTCGAAAGAATGACTCTCTAACTACGATACTCAACTCCACAGGGGATATCGACACCTGAATCTTGTTCGACATGAAGTATCGTATAATGGCCCCAGGCTCAATAAGTACATCAATAAGCCACACAAATGTAATGCCTATTGTATAAATAATATCAAATAAATGATTCAGAACTATAAAATTCTTGGCAAGGTAAAGATGATCCCGCGTCGAATCCTTCGAAAATCAATTGACCTAAAAATAAATTAATTACTTAAGGATCCAAACATAATTTCTTGTAATTATAACTAAATTCTATAATTTCTTCAATGCCATGCAAAACCATGCCCGTTATTATTCCTAACAACTTTGCTTACTTTTACAGGGTATCGGGACCTAGTTTCTTGGTTTTTTTGACTTCCAAAGTTTAAGTTTAAGTCCCCAATTAAAGGAAATAGAAATAAATCCTAATAAATTATATATTCCATAAATTAACATGATTTATATGAATTTATAGCAATAAATTCCAGATTTGACAACAACAACATATTTTAAGATTTTGGCAACTTTATGTTGATTAATTTTGTCCGAAACTTGTTCGAGACATAGCCAATCAATTATTATTTTTTATATCTATTAAAAATAATTTTATATTCTATTATATGATGTTATAATCTCATAAAATAATCACCTATTTATTTCATCCAAAAATCCTCTATTTACTAGCAAAACAATGTTATATAATTACCTGAAAACCTAAGCTAGTGGCCCTTAGTTTTAGGGTTCAGAATTGACATTATAATATCATAGAATTAATTTAAAAATAAACAATTTCCAGGAATTAAACACTAATTAATTCTGTTTTAATAATCAATAATGATTCTCCATAATTAATCGCATCAACAAGTCCTAAACTAGTTCTACCGACAAGTAAATCATCACCAAACTATCACAAAAATTTATATTTCTTAATATGAGAAAAAGATGGCAAAATAGGGGTTCAATTTAGTAAATTAACTAACCTAAAAGCATCATGTCATGGTATTTGAGGAAGAAGGATTTAAGATTTACCGAAACCGTTGGAGGATTTGAAGATGGTGTTTCTTCTTGTCCAAGAATTTCTCCTTCTTGCTTGTGCTCGGCTTGTTACTTCTTTTGTAATAGGTTATTGATGAATAAAAGAGTTCTTGATATAATTATGGAGAAGATGGGGTTCTTCTTGAAGGTTTAATGACGTTTGGATGGAGATATGGTGGAAGGATGATGAAAAGTGGAGCTTTTGGAAGAGTGGAAGAGATTTTTGGTGAAGGAGTTGATGTTGTGAGGGCGAAAGAGGCAGGGGGCTGTTTCACATGTGAGGGAGAGAGAAAAGGGGCAGCCAACTATGAGGGAGGGGTTTTGATATGGTTAGGGTTAGGCTTTATTGATGAGTTGATATATATAGGACCTTTTTAAATAGATTTAAATAAAGGAGGGGTTATCCTATTGCTAGGGGGTTCGGCCAAGGGGGGCTGCTCTTGGCCGAAAATAGAAGGGTGGGGTTGGTTGTTATGGTTAGGATTGGATAAAGTTTGGTTATTGGGTTGGTTAGGGAAGTGGTTAGGTAGTTATTTGCCAACTAGGTTGCCACCTATACCACTTTCTATAGTTAAAACTTCTATAAATAGAAATAAATAAATTTAAATATCATTTATATATATATATATATATATTTATATATATAATATTTACATGGAAATACTTGGGGTGCACTACTTGCCTACATGTGTTTGGGTTGGGTTTGGGTCAAGTTCTAGTCAAAAGGGACAATTTTTACTGTAACCGTAATTCTTGGTGTTCTTTAATGTTTTTGGAGCATGGGGGAGATCCAATAAATGCAAAATCCATGTTCCAACTATATTAGACTCAATTAAAATTATTATTATAAAATTTGTTGGAAGAAAAAAGGTCGTACATTGCTTAAAATATCAAAGCCATCGTAAATGGTCATATATCTAAAAGAATATTTTAGAAATTACTACTCTAATCTATTTAAATAAAATAAAATAATTAAAAAGAAATAAAAAATACCTAAATAACCCTATTCAAAATGATAGGGCTTACAAGGGTGCACCCACATGACCTCGCCTTACGACGTGATAAGAGGCACCATCCCAGCTACTTGGTTACGAGCCGGAGGGAGGTTAATGACCTCCTTCGTTGCCTTTGGGATTGGGACAACACCATATTAGGCCTCCATCGCTGGAAAGTCACCAAATTGGAGAGGTGCCATGTTTGCAGCGACCGTCTTGTCCTCAAAGTCTAAGGTTAGGGCTTTGGAGTCGATCAACCGCTGGATATGTCTCTTTAACATATAGCAGTCTCAGGTCAGGTGGTGGATGTGCTGATGGTAGTGGAAATAGTTGAGGTCATCAACCTTATCTACCTCGTCAGGGTATCTGATGTTAGGTTGTCACGCCCCAGTTCCAAAATACGTAGGACTAGGACACGTAAGCATGCCAGTCGTATGGATATGGCAACTCCAATATATGGAAACCAAATCCACACGTACGCTGTAATATGAATATCAAATCCACAAGTGGTATAACATATGTCATAAGTCACAGGGTTTAATCTAAATCTCATCCACAGAAAATCAAATATAAATAATTAACCGGTATCTATGAAACTAGATCTCAATATAAGTATCTAAGGATGATAGCTTGGTGGAAATAAATCCACTACCAACTCGAATAGAAAAGTAACTATAATATAAGTATAACACAACTAACACAATATAAGAATACCAGCTATCGATCATGTCTCGAAGAGAAGACACCCTCGAATCATATGTAACCATCCGGATCTACGCTCCTGCAAATACTCAAGAACAGAAACACCTGGCAGGGGACCAGGTCCTCAGAGGGACATAAAAAGATACTTAAACACATGCCAATAAAGTACTGAAATAAATATCCAATGGGTCACCTAACCGTCTAAGTGAATGCAGTTAAGAACAACTTTCCCCACAAGTGAGCTATCTGGCTGAAAACTGGGATTAGCATGACTCTCTCGGAGAACCAGGGGCCTCAAAGGCACGTCATCTTTTGAACGACGGAGGCCCGCCAAGTAGTATAGGGGTCATCACCGCCCGTATCTCCAGCGGAGCTTCCGGGTTACAGAAAGAAAAGTGCAAAGGAGCTCAAATGCGGTACTTGTTGTTCTCCCTACCCCATGCTCTAAGCATGTCACATCCATGACACAATTTGGTTCATAGCCTATCTTTAGTAACCTAGCCCAATCCTGCAACCAAACAAGGATAAGGATGGGGCCACTGTACTACAATAGGCCATGTCCATAAATCTCTAATAACTGCTAAGTCTACTAGCATGCAAAGTTTTTAACAGCAGTTATTCCTAACGCACGGCCCACACGTACAGGAGGCCAAACCCTGCACGCAAGTCCGTGATCTACATGAGACTCACAACTCGTGTAACAATTGTGTCACGGCCAATGAACCTAATGATGCTACATGATAATGGGGTAGTCTCATAAACAAGGTCAATACAAATACATAAATAAAAACATATCGCGACGACACCGTCGCGCGCATTTTATATGTCAGTTAAAATATATGAACGAAGGGCAGAAAATAAAGATGCATGCAACATATGGAATATAAATAACAGTACAATGGCAAGGTATACTTGCCTGGCAAGGAAGCTGCAATGTACCAATAACCTGCTCTAGAAGTCGCGCAGAACAAATCCAATATCTTATGTACACATAAAAATAATACAATAAAATTATTAGTCAGTACACAACCACATTCATACTGGACTCAGGGGGTATACTAGGGGTGGCACTAGTTATCTAACATGGTCAATTATGCGTTAAATTATGCAGGGTCACATCTTCAAGTGTTGTACACAATCAGACAGTCAGCTGACAGGTGTCTAAGCCAGTGCGTTAATGTATGCAAGGCAGGCAATTCACAAGTTCTTAAGGTCAACATGGTCAGGGTAAGTACGGGACAGTCAATGGTGTCCTAGGGTCGTACAGTCTGAATATATATAGTCCTAATTATTATTTAGCATAGTATTTAATTACTTATAATTTATGTACATACCATATATTTATATATAACACCCAAATATACATACCAATCGAATACATGTACTAAATATCTATATAAATATATATACCAATGAATAATATACGCGTACGTGTACCTATACGTACACGCATGTGGGTTCACCGACTCAGGGCCTGATGTCAACTAACAGTCATTAAACAATACTAATATCCTACTAGCATACACACAAGCACACATAAAAGAAAAAGATGGACAGGTTCGTACCTTGGGGTACGTGCACGGGTACGACAGTGGGGTTGACGACGATGATAACGAAGGTGACGACTATAACGATGATGATGGTAAGGACGACAGTGCTGATGATGATAATGAATGGTGAGGTAACGATGAGGTGATGATGATGGGATGATGGTGAGATGATGACGATGGTGAGGGTGATGGAGTGATGATGATGAATTGAGACGAGTATGATGATGGTGGTGCTGATGACGACGATGCTGAGATGATGACGAGGACGATGGTGTTTGACGAGGATGATGACGAGGATGGAGACTAGGATGATATGGATGATGATGATACATGGTGGTGATGTTAATAGGGATGTGTTTATATTAATGGTAGTGGTGTTGATATGATGATGATGAGTATTGATATTGACGATGATGATGAGACGACAACGATGCGATGATGGTGAGATGACAACGACGATGATGATGATGATGGTGATTGGTGGTTTAACAGTGCAGGTGTTAGGGATGATGGTGGTGTGGATGGCACTCTGGCCAGAGGGGGAAAGGTGGTCCGGTCAGGCCAGGGGGTGGTCCCGCAATGGGGAGGAGGAGGAAAGGGAACTGTCGAGTCGGGGTGGCTGTTGTTCGACTCCGGCGAGTTGAGTCGAGCAGGGAGGAGTTCGACGAGGTGGAGACTTCAGGTGTCCGAGGTCGGGACGGCGGCTTCCGGCAGTTCACGGCTCGGTGAGGAGTGGGTTCGTGCATGATGTCGAGTCCGACGGTGGGCTTGGGTCTCCAGTCGGCTGGCTGAAGGGAGGAAGGAGATGGAGAGGGAGCAGGGACAGCAGGTCGTGGTGGCTTCGGTGAGGTTCAGTCAAGCTTGGCGAGGAAGGAGATCCAGCCGAGGCTGTCGAGCTGACGGCGGTCAAGCGTTCGTGCAGGCCAGCGGGGAGATGTCGAGATGGGAAGAAGAGGTCGTCGAGATGGCTCGACGTTAATGGCGGAGGTGTGGGAAGTCGAGGATGTGCAGACGGGGAGGGAGGAGGACAGGCTGCTCGTCGAGGTGGAGTTCGTGTTCGCTGCGGGCAGGGATCCGGCCGGGAAGGCTGAAGGAAGAGGAGGATAGGGGTGGCCGAGAATGGGGTGTTACTGGTGGTGGTGGTGGCTGCTCCGGAGGTCGGGGGCTCCTGCCAGGAAGGAAGAGGAAGAAGAAGAACAGTAAGGGGAGGGGGTCGGGTAGGGGTCCTTGGTTAGTTTTAGGTTTTTAGGTAAAAGAAATTTAAGGTATATTTATATATGATGTTGGTGTTGACCTAAATAGGTTTGACTGGTCAACCCCTATTGGGTTGGGCCTTGGTCTTGCATGAGGATGTTTGAGGGGCCATAATTTACATGGTTAAAATACAAGGATGGGGTTTTAAAATAAATGGGGGGCGATGTGCGCGTTGTACATCCAAAAATTATGGAAAAATTTATGTGAAGGAAAAAACTGAGTTTCTTCACGAATTGTCCAATGGTGGGGGCACCTTAATATGTTTTTGCATAAAGGCCCCCCAACAATTGGAAAATTACATAAAGACAGAAAATTGGATTTAATTAATTAAATCGAAACGCGCACGATGTTCTAGAATTAATTAGGAGTACATGGGATTAAATTAGGTGGGACACAAGGGTCAGGGGCATAGAGGGTACAATGCAGAATATTAATAAAATTTGGGTTGTACAAAATAGCCAAGATTGTGTCTCCAATTTTGATTGGAACGCACAGGGGTACAAAGTTGGAAATTATTTCGAATTAAGAAATAACGTCCGCGACGTTTATTGTGCGGCTAAAATATAGCACCAGAGAGCAATATTATAAGTTGCACAAGGGTCAGAATAGTAGGTAGGCATGTCTAGGATGAGGTTGTGAAGTTTGTTGGAAGGCAATGGCTAGTGGGATGCTCCAATTATAGAAGCAACGGTAATGTGCGCTATGCGATATAAATTATTTCATAATTAAATAAATATCGTGTTCTAATTCTAATTGGTTCAAACTAGCCCTAATTTTTCTATCTAAGCAAATTAAGCCTAATTTTGGGTGAAGGGGTTTGCAATCTACCCAACTTAAAATAATTTTGTCCTCAAAATTAAACTAGGGTAGGGTTTCTCTATCTAACCTCACTTGATTACAGTCTAAAGAATTCTCCTTGAGTTAACATTGCAGTTTCTACCCAACTTAGAATTTACCCATCTATTATCTAAGGCTATGCATCTAAGAAAGCTATGTCCTAAATTATTTAATCATGTTATTGAATCCTTGAAGTTTTTAACACCAAACATAACATCTATGATATGCCCTTAATCATTTATAACAGAGGGTCACCAAGTCATATGATTAGCCTATGGGGTATACCTAGCACTATCAGTGTATCACTTATTTCCAAGCACGAGGTTTCGTCTTTCCGAAACAAGGGAAGACAGAAAACAATGGTAAAGAGTTCAAGGAGGGGTAATAGAATGGAAGTATGGGAATCAAAGTGTTTAAATGACTCAAATAGGAATTGTCAAGACAGTGGTTGAAACACTATTTGGTAATTTCTTATTCGCATGCTCACATCGGTACGGTTATGTACTTGATATGATATGCTTCGTCGTATCTAGAGGGTAAGTATATTTGTCTATTGGTCAATTATATATCTCAATCCACGTAAAATAGTTATACAAAGGGCGAACCACGCACACTATGGTTGATCAGACCGTAGTACACTGATTCTAAAATGTATTAATGTATGCATCCACTAATATATATATAGTGAACAAGCTTGATGAAAGAATAAGCTTGCAAAACTAGGCTATAATAGCAGCATAATTCAAGGTAGCACAAAAAATATAAGTACGCTAGATGATGATGAAAGGAGGTACAAATTAATTCAAGTTCACAAAAACAAAACAAAATAAGCAACAATAATAAAAGACTCTACAATCTCTACAGTTATCATACAATCTCCTTGTCTAAGTCGCTAGTCGACCAAATAGGGCATGGACCTCTAAATTCTACTGTCTGAATAAACGCTGTCGTCTAATGCTAGCATATAATTTAGTTAGACTACCTCGATGGGTCAAGTGGACTATGTGATACTAGGTTGTGAGACATACTACCCAACTTAAAAGAATTAAACTAGTACTGTGACAGTCTTAAGAGGATCCCACAAAATAACCTTGCACATTTATATAGAACATAAACTCTTATTAGGGTATATGAGGAAAGATCTTGGTACTTATTAGGATCTCCTATTGCATTATATAGGTAAGGGTCACCTTAAGTCTTAATCATAGTGCTCATAGAACAGGTGTCAATCGTAGGGATAGAAGAGTTACTAGCCGTTAAGGGGAAAGGGATCTAACTTGTATCGAGGTGGGGGTACAAATTACGTGGTCTACAACTAGGGGTAATCATCATAATCTAATTGAACAACTCAACTATCAGGTTCTAGCTACAAGGTACACAATTTAAAATTCAAGATTACAACTATGACTATAGCAACTATATATCCTATCGTAGAGTATAATCACTTGGTCTATGATCAGAGGTGGCAGGTGGCACGAGTTAAAAGATGAAGAAGAGAAAACATGATTAGTCATCGCACAAATAGCGAGCGCTAGGGTTTCAGAGGAACAAATATATGAAATTAAATGGAGGACTCTAGATAGCATCATGATTTTCCAAGGGAAAGGGGTATGCTAGTCTCTGTGTTTGAGGTATGATTAGAAAAATATTCTATGCATTGCTCTTGGCTTTCTAAGGTACTGTCTGCTTATCTCAAGACAAGAATCTAAATTTATAGTTCTCTAATACTTATCTAACTGTGAAGGTTAGGTTCAGTCCTAATGTTCAATATTGGTTCTCCATTGGTTTCTCAATACTAGGGTCAAATATTATGGTAAAACTTCTAACTATCTCTAGTAGTGTCTATACTTCTCTCAAGTCTTGTTAATACATCAAGGGGTAATGGTATACCAATCTAAAGATAAGGAATTCTAGGGTTTACTAGATATTCTAAACTTAGTGGTGTGTCTATATTCTCGTTGTATTCTTAATAGGTGTGTTACCCTAATTATCATCCTAATAACAGGGGTTCCTATATTCTAGCAGAAGGCTATACTTAAAGAACTATTAAGGAAGTACAGGAATCAAGCAGGATACAATTATTCAAATAGAACAGATAGGAGGAAGATGAATCATAGTCAATTGTGGATGAGATTCTATACTCTAGTCCTAGGTGCAGGCTTGTTCGGTACAGTAACGTAACCGAGACAATATGCTCTCGACCTGCATGGGCCACCACTAAAAATATGTCATGCTCTAGTTCTAAAATACGTAGGACTATGACACGTAAACATGCCAGCCGTATGGATATGGAAACTCTAATATATGGAAACCAAATCCACACGTATGCTGTAATATGAATATCAAATCCACAAGTGGTATAACATATGTCACAAGTCACAGGGTTTAATCTAAATCTCATCCACAAAAAATCAAATATAAATAATTAACCGGTATCTATGAAACTAGATCTCAATATAAGTATCTAAGGATGATAGCTGGGTGGAAAAAAATCTACTACCAACTCGAATAGAAAAGCAACTATAATATAAGTAAAACACAACTAACACAATATAAGAATACCAGCTATCGATCATGTCTCGAAGAGAAGACACCCTCGAATCATATGTAACCATCCGGATCTGCGCTCTTGCAAATACTCAAGAACAGAAACACCTAGCAGGGGACCAGGTCCTCAGAGGGACATAACAAGATACTTAAACACATGCCAATAAAGTACTGAAATAAATATCCAATGGGTCACCTAACCGTCTAAGTGAATGCAGTTAAGAACAACTTTTCCCGCAAGTGATCTATCTGGCTGAAAACTGGGATTGGCATGACTCTCTCGGAGAACCAGGGGCCTCAAACGCACGTCATCTTTTGAACGGCGGAGGCCCGCCAAGTAGTATAGGGGTCATCACCGCCCGTATCTCCAGCGGAGCTTTCGGGTTACAGAAAAAAAAGTGCAAAGGAGCTCAAATATGGTACTTGTTGTTCTCCCCACCCCATGCTCTAAGCATATCACATCCATGACACGATTTGGTTCATAGCCTATCTTTAGTAACCTAGCCCAATCCTGCAACCAAACAAGGACAAGGATGGGGCCACCGTACTACAATAGGCCATATCCATAAACCTCTAATAACTGCTAAGTCTACTAGCATGCAAAGTTTCTAACAGCAGTTATTCCTAACGTACGGCCCACACGTACAGGAGGCCAAATCCTGCACGCAAGTCCGTGATCTACATGAGACTCACAACTCGTGTAACAATTGTGTCACGGCCAATGAACCTAATGATGCTACATGATAATGGGGTAGTCTCATAAACATCGTCAATGCAAATACATAAATAAAAACATATTACGACGACACCGTCGTGCGCATTTTATATGTTAGTTAAAATATATGAACGAAGGACAAAAAATAAAGATGCATGCAACATATGGAATATAAATAACAGTACAATGGCAAGGTATACTTGCCTGGCAAGGAAGCTGCAATGTACCAATAACTTGCTCCAGAAGTCACGCAGAACAAATCCAATATCCTATGTACACATAAATATAATACAATAAAATTATTAGTCATTACACAACCACATTTATACTGGACTCAGGGGGTATACTAGGGGTGGCACTAGTTATCTAACATGGTCAATTATGCGTTAAATTATGCAGGGTTACATCTTCAAGTGTTGTACACAATCAGACAGTCAGCTGACAGGTGTCTAAGCCAGTGCGTTAATGTACGCAAGGCAGACAATTCACAAGTTCTTAGGGTCAACATGGTCAGGGTAAGTACGGGATAGTCCATGGTATCCTAGGGTCGTACAGTCTGAATATATATAGTCCTAATTATTATTTAGCATAGTATTTAATTACTTACAATTTATGTACATACCATATATTTATATATTTCTATACATAACACCCAAATATACATACCAATCGAATACATGTACTAAATATCTATATAAATATATATACCAATGAATAATATATGCGTATGCGAACCTATACGTACACGCATGTGGGTTCATCGACTCAGGGCCTGATGTCAACTAACAGTCATTAAACAATACTAATATCCTACTGGCATACACACAAGCACACATAAAAAAAGAAGATGGACAGGTTCATACCTCGGGATACGCATACGGGTACGACGGTAGGGTTGACGACGATGATGACGAGGGTGACGACTATAACAACGATGATAGTGAGGACGACAGTGCTGATGATGATAATAAATGGTGAGGTGACGATGAGGTGATGATGATGATGGGATGATGGTGAGATGATGACGATGGTGAGGGTGATGGAGTGATGATGATGAATTAAGACGAGTATGATGATGGTGGTGCTGATGACGATGATGCTGAGATGATGATGAAGTGTTGCTGAGATAATGACGAGGACGATGGTGTTTGACGAGGACGATGACGAGGATGGAGACTAGGATGATATGGAAGATGATGATGCATGGTGGTGATGTTAATGGGGATGTATTTATATTGATGGTGGTGGTGTTGATATAATAATAATGAGTATTGATGTTGTTGATGATGATGAGATGACGATGATGCGATGATGGTGAGATGACAATGACGACGATGATGATGATGGTGATTGGTGGTTTAATAGTGTAGGTGTTAGGGATAATGGTGGTGTGGATGGCACTCCGGCCAGAGGGGGGAAGGTGGTCCGGTCAGGCCAGGGGGTGGTCCGGCAATGGGGAGGAGGAGAACAGGGAACTGTCGAGTCGGGGTGGCTGTTGCTTGACTCCGTCGAGTTGAGTCGAGCAGGGAGGAGTTCGACGAGGTGGAGACTTCAGGTGGCCGAGGTCCGAACGGCGGCTTCCGACAGTTCACGGCTCGGTGAGGAGTGGGTTCGTGCATGGTGTCAAGTCATGTGGCGGGCTTGGGTCTCCGGTCGGCTGGCTGAAGCCAGGAAGGAGATGGAGAGGGAGCAGGGACAGCGGGTCATGGTGGCTCATCCGGCCGAGGCTGTCGAGCTGACGGCGGTCAGGCATTCGTGCAGGTCGGTGGGGAGATGTCGAGATAGGAAGGAGAGGTCGTCGAGATGGCTCGACGTTAATGGCGGAGGTGTGGAAAGTCGAGGATGTGCAGACGGGGAGGGAGGAGGACAGGCTGCTCATCGAGGTGGAGTTTGTGTCCGCTGCGGGCAGGGATCCGGCCGGCAAGGCTGAAGGAAGAGGAGGATAGGGGTGGCCGTGAACGGGGTATTATTGGTGGTAGTGGTGGCTGCTCCGGAGGTCGGGGGCTTCGGCCAGGAAGGAAAAGGAAGAAGAAGAACAGTAAGGGGAGGGGGTCGGCTAGGGGTCCTTTGTTAGTTTTAGGTTTTTAGGTAAAAGAAATTTAAGGTATATTTATATATGATATTGGTGTTGACCTAAATAGGTTTGACTGGTCAACCTCTCTTGGGTTGGGCCTTGGTCTTGCATGAGGATATTTGAGGGCCATAATTTACATGGTTAAAATACAAGGATGGGGTTTTAAAATAAATGGGGGGCGATGTGCGCGTTGTACATCCAAAAATTATAAAAAAATTCATGTGAAGGGGAAAACTGAGTTTCTTTACGAATTGTCCAATGGTGGGGGCACCTTAATATGTTTTTTCATAAAGGCCGCCCAATAATTGAAAAATTATACAAAGGTAGAAAATTAGATTTAATTAATTAAATCAAAATGCGCACGATGTTCTAGAATTAATTAGGAGTACATGGGATTAAATTAGATGGGACACAAGGGTCAGGGGCGTAGAGGGTACAGTGCAGAATATTAATAAAATTCGGGTAGTACAAAACGGCCAAGATTGTGTCTCCAATTTCGATTGGAACGCACATGGGCACAAAGTTGGAAATTATTTCGAATTAAGAAATAACGTCCGCGACGTTTATTGTGCGGCTAAAATATAGCACCAGAGAGCAATATTATAAGTTGCACAAGGGTCAGAATAGTAGGCGGGCATGTCTAGGATGAGGTTGTAAAGTTTTTCGGAAGGCAATGGCTAGTGGGATGCTCCAATTATAGAAGCAACGGTAATGTGCGCTATGCGATATAAATTATTTCATAATTAAATAAATGCCGTGTTCTAATTCTAATTGGTTCAAACTAGCCCTAATTTTACTATCTAAGCAAATTAGGCCTAATTTTGGGTGAGGGGGTTTACACAAGTAGCCGGAGCTTGTTGCCCTTCATTAGCACATTAAAAATCTCTATGATATCATCATCATTTAAGGTGTATGTCTCCTTCGATTTGGGTGCTTCTGTCAGCTTCTGAGTAGGTGTGGCTGGACACTTAGATACGTTGACAGTAAGGGCCTGCTTCCCTTTATTGTCACGTCCGTTATTGTTGTTACTGTTGACATGACGCTTTTCCCTATCGTCGGCGATGGGGATCTATATTTCGAACATCTGGGCGTCCTTTACATTATTTTCAGCGGCGTCAGCACTTATAATAAATTTTGTCCAGTCCTCAAACTGACCAGAGCATGTCCAAAGTCTCATCGTCGGTAGTAGATTCTTCCTGCAACTGTCCATCAACGTGGATTCAGGAATACCGGGAGGCAGTTTTAGCGTTGCCTGCATGTATCGATCTATATAATCACGCGAGGGCACCTTCTCCATTTGAGTGATGTCCATACAGGAGGACATAGTAATGTCTATTCCTTCGACATAGAACCGGGAGAGGAAGAGGACCAGGAGATCTTCGAACGAAGAGATTAAATTGTTCGAAAGGCTACAAAACCATTCGTAGGCTACCGCGGCCAAGGCTCCAACGAATATCTTAGTAAGGAGGGCGTCATCCCGAGGTAGATTTCCCGTCATTGAATCAAAGTAATTCATGTATTGACGAGGACGTCTTCCTGTTAAATGAAATCATGGATTGTGTCTTGTACTTGGGCAGGTACACCACATTTTTTTACTCGAAAGGATAAGGTTACCGTATTCTAAGTTTACGCAGTGTGTCTCGATTGCTCATCAAGTCGAGGCAAGCTCGTAGTTCCCTGACTTCCCGAATTTCTTCCCGAACGTTGTCTGACGGTGGAAGAGTAGATAATCATCGCAAAGTACGGTAGCCACCAGCATGAGTAGTTGTATTCGACTCCCCGTTGGTTCCCGGATCCTGGCTTGCTTGCCTTGAGGTCCTTGGTGGTTGTGGAATCATGCTTGCCCTGAGTTCCAGTATCGTCTGGGTCAAAGTCTCCATCGAAGCACTCATGGTATGCATCATGGCTTTGAGTGCTTCAATGCGTTGTCGATCATTGGTGCCCTCATTGTCCTCCCCTGCCATATACACTGTCATTATCTGGGGAAAGATGGATGAGACAGTAAATCTTTGCTTTTTGCCTCCGACCCCTGAGTCACGCTGTCCTCAGGCAAAGTTGGTTGTGGTGCATCTTCTTCAGAATCGTAGGGAATGCTACCCTCGGCTGTAACGCCCCGATCCCATAAGGGCCGATCTTCCTCGCTTGGTCCTTACGAAACCAATCATCCTCGCTTGGGCATGATGTTGAGCAAGCCTAAGTTGTGCTCGCACAAGGCATAGTACCTGCACAAAACATAAGTTAGACAAAAATATACATATATAAAAGTATGGAATTTAAAATATAGAGAAACAAAGTTGAACATATTTGATAGGAACACAAAATATTTTCTTTATTGAATACTTGAAATTGGATTACAAAGTACTCGCTTGGCTAATTACAAAATATGACATAGATGGCTTACAACTATTTTTTCAAACACAAAACTAGCCACAATACCCAAACATCACATCCTTTTAGTAGGACCAAAATAAAACACCTAACAAAAGAGCTTGCCACATAAGAGAAAAGTTAAGGAAGCAGCACGAGCATGGTTTTACTTGAAGGGATGCGCTCCTAAAGGTTTAAAACGCTCGCCAAACTCTCGCTATTAGAACCTGGAGATTGGCCACAAATGTGGGTCAGTACTACAATATATACTGGTGAGCGACCGTGGCCAAACTCACCTAGAAATTCACACTAAGTTTACAAGTAAAGCTAGCATTATTAGGTGATCTTTCTAATTGTCTATGTTCTTTTTAAAAAAATTGCAAAGAAACTTACACAAAATAGTAGACCATTCATGCGATAAATCTTACCCACGACTAAGCTGTTATTCCTGCAGCAGACACACAAGTTAGCAACAATTTAAAAATATATAAACTCGTGCATCAATCCTTGCATCAAACGGTTAGACTTGCAAGAAGAAAAAACTAGCATATGACCTAACTATATGATGGTCCATGGGTTGTCCAATGATTAGCAGTATTGACACAAGGAAACAGACTCACATTGTTGGTAAGTCTGTTTCCTTTGACCTTTTGATGCCTTATACCTCATCCCTTGATCTCTTAAGTTTCGAGGATGAAACTTTTTATCGGTGGGGTATTATGTAATGCCCTGCCTCCAGCGGTGCACTAATGGAATACTTGTAACTTTGACTCGGTTGAAAATTGAGTCTCGAAGAAATATTGCTGCCCTATCGATCACAGATAAAATGTAATGAACCCTTCCAACTGATGGAATAGCTTCTATTAAAATTAGTCCAATAGTTTTGTTGGATATTTTATGGCTTGGTTTTGTGTTGCTTTGTGTTTTGTGTTGCGTTGTGTTTTGTGTTGCTTTTGATGATTTGATTTTCATGATTCACTTTTCTTGCTTGCGTATTCATTTTAAATCGTAAGAGAAAGAGATCGAAGGATGCTAACCAAGTGTTGTTATAATTTTAGGACGCTTAATCAAGGAGTGATCACTGCGTAAGGCTTCCCTATCTCTCGCGTTGATTTGTTCGGTGAGTGGCTTCGGCCCTTCGATGAATCCTTAGTCTACACGCCTAATAAATTGATCCCTAGTTCACTTGAATTGCATGTTCCTATGTTTCAAATGATATCTCACTAAGAAGATAAGCTAAAAGAAATGAACTACATGCTTGAAGCATTAGAATTTTGCTTTACTATCAAGTTTATGTTGCATATCCCTCGTTCTTATGCTGCGCAACCCAATCTATAGCAAGTACTTATGTTTTGAACATGATCAGAGTGATAAGAGAAGAAGAAATCGTATGCTTGTTGTTCAGAACTATGCATAGTAGTGTCTTATTTGATAGATATTTTATGTCATATATTGGTCTCGAACAACTTGTGCACAAGGTATTAGTCTCTTGAACGGTTCCTGGGGCACCGAGAATCGGTCGGTCCGGAAGAGATTTTTGAGTGCACCCTAAATTACAGTCCTGTAAACCCCCTCACCCAAAATTAGGCCAATTTGGCTTAGATAGAGATATTAGGGCTAATTAGAATCCAATTAGAATTAGAACACGGTATTTGATTTAACTATACAATATTTATATCGCTTAGAGCACCTTACCGTTGCTTCGATAATTGGAGCACCTCGCTAGCCACTGCCTTCCTACAAATTTCACACCCTCGTCCAAGACATGGCCGTCTCCCATTTTGACCTTGGTGTAACTTATAATTATGCTCCCTTGTGCTACATTTTAGTCGCACTATATTCGTCGCGGACATTTATAATTAATTCTAAATAAATATGACTTTGTATCCTTGTGCGTTCCAATCAAAATTGGAGACACAATCTTGACCCGTTTGGTACAACCTAATTTATGATAAAATTTTACACTGAATCCTCTACGTCCATGATACTTGTGTCCCACCTAATTTTATTTCCATATACTCCTAATTAATTCCAGGATACCTTGCGCGATAATTTAATTAATTAAAACCCAATTTCCATCTTTGTGCAATTTTTTGATTGTTGGGCACTTTTATGCAAAAGTGCGTTGAGGTATCCACACCATTGGATACAATACATGCAGAAACCTATTTTTTCCTTCATAGAAATTTTCTCATAATTTTTTGGAATATGCAACGCACAAACATCGCCCCGATTTAAATCTATCCTTGCATTTTAAATAATGCAAATTATAGCCCTCCCAAACATCCCCATGTGAGCCCAAGGCCCAACCCAAGAGGGTTGACCAAGTCAAACTTTTCTAGGTAAAACCAAACCCCCCTTTTTCCAAGTGTATATAATATCTTTTCCTTACTTTTTCCTTTTTCTATTTTTCCAAACCTAATATACACAGCCCCTATTCATCTTCATCAACTCATCCCCTTCCCCCGCCGGAGACTCGCCGGAGTCGTCGACGAGCAGCAGTCGACTTCACCCCCAGCCCGGCTATGACCCTCGCCGTCGTCCTCCACCTTAGACACGACCTGCCGGATCCCCACTCGACGAGCCGTCGGGCTCGACACACCGTGCACGACTACTCCTCGCCTGGAGCCACTGTCCGGACCCCGGCCACCTTCATCTTCCCCGACTGCACAGCGCCGAGCAACCCCACCGGAGAACCCTATCCCGACCATGACTCCTCATCCCTCCGTTCTCCACCTGACCTGTTGTTAGTCACCCCGACTCAACCACCATCTCCCCTCATCCACCTCGCCACCAGCAACACCACCACCACCACCATTAACGTCCCGACCACCGTACTCCTCCCTCTCTTCTCCTCCAGTACCGCCAGTTCCCCGTCACGACCACCACACCATCAGCCTCGACTCTTCCATCTTCTCCACCTCTCCGAGCCTCCGCTGGCCTCGACCACCACCACAGCCCACTATCATCGACCTTCCTCCTCCCTGAGTAACACCACCATCACCTTCTAGCTCCTCCCTGTCATCGACTCAATACCCCCTGGCCGAACCTCCCCTCCCCCTGGCCGGACTCCGGTTATCTCCTCATTGTCATCATTATCATCTCCTCATCGTCATCATCATCATCTCATCATCGACACCATCACCATCTCATCATCGTCATCATCATCATCATGATCATCAACCTAAAATCACCATTATCCTCACCATCACCTTAACCTAAATCCATACATTCACCATTTACCACATCATCGTCCTCGTCATCACCATTTTCCACATCATCGTCCTTGTGAACATCATTATCACCATCATCCACATTATTATCCCTATCATCATCATCATCGTCCATACCATCGACCTAATCAACATCATCATCTTATTACCATCATCACCCCATTATTAACCCATCATTATCATCATTATCATCCCAGTCACCATCCTCATCATCACCATCATCCATATCATCATCTTTGTCATCTGTAATCATCATCATCACCTCCATCGTCAATGTCATCCACATCATTGCCATCATCATCGTCGTCGTTGTCGTTTACCATCATCATCGTTATTATTATCGTCGCCAACCTCATCGTCGTCACCGTCATTCTCGTGCGCGTACCCGAGGGTCACTAAACTAGCCAGGAGATACTTCAGGAGCAAACTATTGGCATTCGCATCTTGAGGACCCAAGCAAGATATTTTGCCATAATTACTGTTTGATTTAACTTATACACCTGTTGTATGATATCTTGTTATTTTATTTTATATGACTGTGCGCGTTCGAGATTGACTCGGGTGCAGTCAACAAATGCATTAACATTAGGACTTGTGTTTGACCTAGTGTCTAGTAGACCCACCTAAAGTTGCAGAGTTATTGGTATGACTCTCCAGGCCTTGACACATTTCTTATACATGTTGTGAGTCTCATGTAGGGTACGGACTTGCGTACACGGTTGGCCACCTGTACGTATAGGTCGTGCAACGGATAGGGAATAACTGCCATTAGCAATGCATGTTAGGAGACTTAGCAGTTATTAGTAGTCGAAGCATAGACTATCGTGGTACGATGGTCCAATCCTTGTCCTTATTTGGTTGTAAGGTTGGACTATTGTTCTAACGATAGACTATGAGCCAGAGTTACGATGCCTCGACGTAGTGGCTGAAGCGTGTTATGGATACAACATGCATAGATCATTGGGCGGGGAGGACGACTAGTAGGCGTATGGGACACCCCACTTCCTTTATTCAGATATCACATTCGACGGAGTGATATGGACGTTATATACTATTTATATGCTACGTTCTTTGGAGCGATATGGATATTATATACTATGAAGATGCCTCACTCTTCGGAGTGATAGGACGTTATTATATTACATTACGCCCTTGTATTGGGGGTATATGTGGCATATACTAGCCAGTTATCACGATTGGTAAATTATGTCAGCATATGTCTAGCCTACACTTTTCCATACACTCAAAGTTGTCATCAATTTGTATTCACTTAGATGGTTAGCGCACCCCTTTATTTATTCAGTATTTATTTTATGGCATGCTTCTATGTATCTTGTTATGTCCCTCTGAGGACCTGGTCGCTTTCCAGGTGTAGATGTTCAGGAGTATTCGCAGGAGCGCAGATCCGGACTGGCTACTTATATTGCGATGAGGTCTTCTCTTCGAGCCTCGTGATTATTAGATATTGTAATTATATTTTATTTATCTTATTTATTTTATATTCTAGTTCGGTAGTAGATTTGTTTTCATCCGACTGTCATCCTTTGGTACTGCATATTGAGATCTAGTTTCATAGTTATGGTTATTTATGTCTATTTGATTTTTGTGGATGAGATTTAGTTATGCCCCGTGACTTATGATAAATATATACCACTTATGAATTATTGTTCATGATACAGCATACACATGTGTTATGGTTTCCCTATATTAGAGTTGATATATACATGCGGCTGGCATGCTTACGTGTCCTAGTCGTATGTATTTTGGGACTGGGGCGTGACAAGTCCTTGTGATTTAGTGGGGTGTTGTATCTATTAGTGAAGAGCAAAATCCTTATGTCACAGCTGCTAGTATTCGTGTGTGTTGGTGCAGAGTTGAACCTTGAGTCACACTGCTGATATACACACGTACTAGTGCAGTGCTGAACCTTGTGTCACTTCTGTTAATCATGGGGCAACCCATGGACCATCATATAGTTATGTCGCATGCTAGTTTTTCCTTCTTGCAAGTCTAATCGTTTGATGCAAAGATTGATGCATGAGTTTATATATATGCAAATGGTTGTTAACTTATGTGTCTGTTGCAGGAATAACCGTTTGGCCGTGGGTAAGATTTATTGCATGAATGGTCTACTCTTTTGTTTAAGTTTCTTTGCAAATTTGTTAAAAAGAACCGAGACAATTAGAAAGATCACCTAATAATGCTAGCTTCACTTATATACTTAGTATGGATTTCTAGGTGAGTTTGTCTACGGTCGTTCACTAGTACATATTGTAGTACTGACCCACATTTTTTGCCAGTCTCCAAGTTCTGGTAGCGAGAGTTTGGCAAGCATTTTGAAGTTTTAAGAGCGCATCCCTTCAAGCGGAACCGTGCTCATGCTATTTTCTTAACTTCCCTCTCTTGTGGCAAGCTCTTTTGTTAGGTATTTTATTTTGGTCCACTAAAAGGATGTGATGTTTGGACGTTGTGGCTAGTTTTGTGTTTGTAAAGAGAGTTGTAAACCATCTACGACATATTTTGTAATCAGCCAAGCTAATACTTTGTAATCCAATTTTAAGTATTCAATAAAGAAAGTATTTTATGTTCCTATCAAATGTGTTCAACTTTGGTTCTCTGTATTTTAAATTTTGAGCTTCTATATATGTAAATTTTTGTCTAATTTGTATTTTGTACAGGTACTATGCCTTGTGCAAGAGCAACTTAGGCTTGCACAACATCACGTCCAAGCGAGGATGATCGGCCCTTACGGGATCGGGGCATGACACCGACGTTGGAAGCTGCTTTATTTTAACGAGGGTGACTACCCCCCCAGGAACATCAATATTTGTCCCTTGAGATTCACTATCTCCTTGGAATGACGGGTTGGTGTAGAGCAATGCTACCACCCAGCTTACGATTTTGTCCTGGGCCTTGGGGAAGTACCACCCCTAGATGATGACAATTGTTTCCTCAGGCGGGTACCTAGGAATACTTCTTTCATAATATTGATGCTCGTCCTCCTTGGGCTCACATTCTTGACACGCTGGTTGAGAGTGGAGGGTTGGAGATACTTGACTTTTGGCCTCCCTTTATGGATGAGGATCTCCAAATAGAACAACACGAGGCTAAGGACAACTCCTCCTCCTCTAGCCTTCATACCTGCTTTTTGAAAAGCTGTCGGAAGGGTGCCCTCGGTTGTAGTCACTGGAATGCCGACTGCCTGGCTGTAGGTGCTGCTACTTTATTACAGGATCAGTTGATAATAGTGCTGGCACAGTGATGCCCCGGAGGGGATATCTCACATGTCGTAGTTGTTTACTTCGCTTTAAGCTTGTGACTAATTACATCGCGCAAATTGGGCGAGGGATGATTCACCTTTGCACCCTCTTTATGCCTAGGGGTAAACCGAGCGCATGGGTGTGTAGGTGGTATTTATGCATCCTAACCTGGGCTCATACAAGAATTACCCCCAAGCCATCCGTGGAAGACTTTTGAGACTAGCCCATTTCATATGTCCCAGCAAGCTAGACGCATGGGCCAGTCTTTGACAACCTTCCGCCAGAAGCATGCATAACAGTTAACGGTGCATGCTGACGGTCAATCATATGAGCAATTGCTTGAGCTTGGCTAGCTCGCACTGCCTTGGATTTTCTCGGCCTAGTACGCACTAGTGCATAGTACAAAGAGTCTAAATTTTCTCCTTCTTCAGGGTAGTGCATAGAGTCGTTGACGCATGAGATTCTGTCGAAGATAGAGCCTTTGTTACTGTCTTTGGCGCATGCAGCAACCTTCCTGCACCTGGAGTTAGGCGCTGCCTGCTTCTTCTTCTCTGCTCCACACTATGGCCACATGGACTGTGAATCATCCCCTAAGTTCTTGGCATCATAGTATTTTTCTTTTCCAGAACTTAGGTGTTTAGCACCGTTCTCCTCCGAAATGATAGCCACATGAGCAGGAACAACCTGCATGGACGCATGACATGCATCTTGAGTATTAGGTACAGAGAGCGCATACTCCGTACTAAGGAACACTGGCCTTGGCAACCTAAGTCCTATGGGTCTTCTTAGGCTTTGTTAGGCTTTGTGAAAGGCTCGCACTGCCCTCTGAAAGCATCTCTTCAAAATCTTGATGGTCAAAGTATACAACCGGCATCCTCTAGGTGGAACTCAGTTTCGTTGCATCAGACTGCGTCATGATCTTTTTGTTAGCAGAAAAACAGATCCCCAGCATAGTCATAATTTTTGTTCCGTTACAAAAATAAGTTTTATGAACTTGGTTTTTTGTATATTGAAATCAAAGAGTACAAAGTGTCCTCAAACAAGAAATTTAAGTACAATTAAAATTCTGGAGAGTGACGATGGAGATCGAGTATTGCAGCTTCTCCTTTACTCCTTGATGTTCGACGATGAAGGAACTTGCTAGATCTATGGCTCCCTGGAACGAAATACATCAACTAGGCTCTTGAGTATCCTTTTCTACGTCTCACTATACATATATATCCTTCTATATGTGAATACATCCCTGCTATTTATAGCCATCTATGCTGGATGGTTTATGTGCACGCATATGCTATACGCGCATGTTTGGTTGTCACATGGTCATTCTTGAAAATAAATACAGTTGCAATAACGAGGGTATGTCATGGTTAGCCTGCCATGTGGCATTAGTTATGATATGATGAGATCTCGGCCTGTAATCTGAGTTATTTTTATCCGTTGTGTGCGTGACTTGGTCAACTCAACACGTGGCCAGCACTAGTTGTCGAGAATATCTTCAGTTATAACAGAAGATTTGATCACATGGATCCGTATGAAAACCGAATCGCATAAGGGATGGGCCTCAAAGAGACAGAGATGTATAGGGCATGGGCCTCACAGAGACCGAGCTGAATATATGCTGGGCCGTATGCAAGCTTTGTCGTGTACATGTGGCACTACACGCCTGACAAGAATCATTATTATGCTGACGTTACTATCTGTAATTTAGTATGCCAACTTTTTTTATATCTTTCGAAGTGTTCGGGGCAATTAATGCCATGTCAGAACTTTATACAAGGCAATTAATGCCATATCATGGCCATATGCGACTGATGCTTCCATCACTGTTTGGGCTGCATGGATACTTCTTGAGGACTTGGTTCTTTCTAGTTTGAAAGTTCACACAAGTTCCTGGGCCGTATAGCTGGTTTTGCGGTTTGACTTCACTGGGTCAGGTCTTGAGCGCATAGCTTCTTGGCGCATAGACTTAGATTTTTTTATGCTTCTACATACTTGACAAACCTTGGGCAGATAGATGTCGTTCGAATGTTCCTAACTAGGATAGAGAAATGCAATTTGTTGATCATACAGAGATTGAGGGAAGACCAGTGGCGGATTTCACCGGAGATGACCTTGAAGAGACGGACGATTACTGGAAAAGCACCCTTGTCTTATTCGTTCTGGAAGATAAGCCTTTCTAAGAAAAAATTAAATCTTATGCTAACTGTGTGTGGAGACCTCAAGGGCGCATGGAATTCTTTTCTAGTGAAACAGGTTTTACTTCATTAGATTTGGCATGGAAGAAGACCTAAAGCATATCCTGCAAGATAGACCCTAGACCTTTTATGGCAGGTTAATAATGCTCAGGAAGTGGTCTGCTAGCACACAATATGAGCAAAAAATCTTACATTCAGTTCCTATATGGATGAGATTCCTTGAACTACCGATTCAGTATTAGAGCATACCAATGCTTATGAAACTCGCCCGTTTTATAAGCATGTCGATCAAAACAGATGAGGTAATGACACAGAAGCTGCATCTGTCCTACGCTCACATTTTTATCAAAATATATGCTTTAAATTTAAATTTTTAATTTTTAAAAGTATTATTACATTACAAAGAATTATATTGCATCGTAAACAAAAAATATACTATTCTCAACTAAAAAGGGAAAATGTAATATGTGTTTATATAGATATTGGTAAAAAAAAAATCCTCTATGGCTCAGGTAGTGTACTTTCCCGGAGCAAGGGACAATGGAGTACACTATTGTGGTAGCCAAAATGATGGACTCGCCTCCTAGATTATAATACCTCGCTCCTTATATGGGAGCGACTTTGACAGAATATTTTATGAATCATGAACGACATACTTAAATTACATGTGCCAATCAAATATGGTATTGTAATTGTAATTCTACTGCATTACAAATTCAATCATATTAAAAATCCAATTATAGTATGGTTATAATTATATTAAAATATACCAAACACAACCTAAGTTTGAGAAATGAGGAAGTAGGATAATAAATGTTCGTTCACATAATATACTCGCGAAGTCTCTATTAAGGGGCATTTCCTCTATAACATAGAACTATAATATATAAAACAATTAAATACCATATGTAATGCATAAAGATGCCTCAACAGTGTACATATCTTAGTTGTGTCCTATAAGATGCAAGTGTGTCATTAACATTAGAAATAATTCACTACACACACCATAACTACAAACTCAAAAGTCCAAACGGGAATAACTTACAATTTTTTAATTCATCAAAGGTAACCAATAAGATGACCACTAAATATGGAGTTTGAATAAGAGAATTTCTTGATTCCCTAAGAAAGAGTGTTTGAGAACAATGTAGATTCCAACATGATTTATCCTTAGAACTTACAGTATCATATTAGATGTGTCATTTTGCATACCTTTATCTCATAATCTCTCAAATTGTCCATGACTCAAAAATTGAGACAACATTCAGTTTCTTATTTGTCTCCTAAAAATCTCCTATGGCAACTTTTTACCAATTCAACATCCCTGAGCAAATTGTGACAGAAGCTATGTTTGTGTTAAGTATGTTAAGACCTTTGACAAATTTCTTACAACAACCAAAATTAAGACAACTTCTACAAAATCCATTATCAACAACAACAACCATTATCCCAACCCTAACAAGAAATCCTTGGATTAGTAGACTAAACCATGCTACACTTTACATAAATTAAATAGACTTGGATTATGTCACGCCCCAGTACCGGAATACAAAGAATGGGGGTATGACATGGCGAGCTAGACACTACGGAGTACACCATCACCCTGCAATACAATCAGTATTGTCTATAAACAAGGGGTGAATACTACAATCAAGTTGCCTAGGGTCGCATAGAACATTTATGTCTCAATTATTCAAATAAAAAGCAGTAAGCATAAAATATGTAAGATAAAGCAGTAAGCATCCCAGACGCTCTACCAAAATGATATGAAAACTAGCTATACAAAATGGTGATCTAGTAGAGTGTCAAGAGTACATGACTGACATCATCTGTAGTTTGAATGAGTATAATCATGTAAAGGAAACTAAGTCTAGACTTGCCAGCTAACAAGTGCCAGTAGCTAAATACCCCAAAAGAAACGAATATACAATATGAGTAGTTAAGAAGAAACCCACTTCTATTCCTTAGCGGACATCCGTCTGGTGCACGCCACCAGTTAAGGGAAGATACGCTTGATCCTCAGGCTCTGATCTAAACCTGGTCATGCAAAACCAGTGGGGTTAGACCCCAAATAGTAAGTACCATAAGGAAGCACGCGTGATAAAAAAAACCCAATCAATATATAAATATAAGCATGAGCCAAGAACCATACGACACTCCTACACCAAACAAGGACAAAAAGTGTCGTATTACGTCGAAATAGAGTACATCCTATGATTAAGGTCAAGCTAAAGGTTCTGCATCATAGTTTTGGTTCGTAGCCTATCGTAGCACAATAGCCCAACCCCACAACCTTCAAGAAGAAGGGTTGGACCACCGCTCCATGGCAGTCCATGTCTTTAGACTACTATGAGAAGATACATAGCACAATCAAGTTTAGTTAAAGAATCAACTAATCAATCCTATAGTTTTCTATATGAAGTTTGGGTTATCCTAGTAGAATAATGCATAAATAGGGATCGTCAGATCGTGTTATGTCCGCACATGGCTAGCCGAACCAATAATAATATATTGCACCTAGAATAAGCGTCGGTCCTTCGGGTAACACCCCGTTTCGCTCAAGCGGACTGCCGATTCAAACGGCAAAAGTGCAATATCCCGACACGTTTTGCTCAGGCAAGAATACTCGTTTGAGGCAAAGAATATAGAGACTTATCCCTACAGGAGTTCGGCTTAGGCTTTCAGAGGCTCGCTTGGTGTATCGCTCAACCGAGGCGAATCATCGCTAAGGTGGGTGGCTACGGTGAACTTGTCTTTGCTTAGCCAGCACACTTAAAATATGAATGCTATATGCTAGTCGCTAGGTGAATCACCCCCTGCATGCTAATAAGAATACAACGCACCTAGCTAAGGGAATAATCCCAACTTGTATTGCTTGTGTTAGAACATGGAATTAAAATATTGCTTATATTCAGACCCTCGTATGCTACCCTAGATCATGTCGCTCGGGAAGTCCCCTTACAATTTTACTCCTCGGCTTACCTTCGGCCCGAGCTAACGTAAATGATTATGTTTATACGAATGCATGCCTGTCTGCTTGTATATTGCCTCATCGATGCTTGTCGCATAAACTATGCCTCAATTGTGTAACATTGTGCATGTCATGCATTCATATAGTTCTCCTCGGAAGACTATCTAATAGTCGTTCCATGCAAGAATAAACCTGCAAGTATCCGGGACCATTAGGTCACCAAGGCAATCTCTGCCCCAGGAGAAATGCATCAAGGCAAGTTGTTCACTAAACAAGAATCAGGATTCAAGCATTTCGTGTACTCGTATACTCGTGTTCTCGTTTATCTCGTAAAATTGAAAAGACCAATAATTGTATGTCGCAGACAACTCAAAAACGAGGTATAGTTCCACGGACGGTCACCGGGGCACTGGGGCCGATCCGATTCGGATGGAACTTCACGTGTGCGGGAGAGATGGTTTGTAGCGCCTCTTGCGCTTTTGTTGCATTCCATTCTCGTCTGGGACAACTTCATGTGCGAACCATCGTGTGCGGGCGAGATGGTTCATAGCGCCTTTTGTGCTTTCGTTGTGTTCCATTCTTGTCTGGGATTGGTCCTTTATGGCTATGCCAGCGACACATGTCATATAGCTAAGTCATCCTCGCTTAGCGGCTATCCGCGTGTGAGTTATTGCATCGCATCATAGAGAAGTCTAAATCAGCTAAATAATATGAATCTCGTATCCAAACACCTGTATTTGTATATGATGTTGCCTTAATTTTCATTATGAATGCTCGTGCTTGAATTAACTTGGTTTGCCTTGGACAGGAAAGGATAAATCGGTAAGTTGGTAAGTCTCGTCGTGTTTCCTCTTATATCACACGGTGCACTGCCACACGAGTTAGGCTATTCAAGCTTTGCCATGAAACTGATCCTAAGGCAACTAGAAAGACAACATAATAGTTGGTGCACGGAACCTGTATTACGTGTTTGGATTTATTGAACGGGCGAGTAGCCTCCCCACCAGTGCATTCAATGTACTGATAATCCACCAGATCATTTGCAGGGTACGGGAGAACCTCGTTCGGTGTGAATGCCTCCTTCATAACTGCTAAGGCCAGGAGTTCACTCTGAAATCTTGGAGCATTGCGTCCGGAACAGAAGCATATATACAAGACATAATGTTGAAAGATCACCTAAATATCGCCTGAATATCACCTGTACAATCATTCCATAATTGTAGCCACTTGGCATGCTTTTACTGTTCAGAGAGAGAGAGAGAGAGAGATCTGAGCGAATTATAATCTCGGCCAAGCGCCGCCTGTAACACTTGTTTATATCAATAAAGAGTTTTACTTCAACTTGTGTTATTCAATGCTTCCACTATTATCGACTCAGTGCACTTGTTACCAAATTGCATATGCATTTATGATTCTGTTGCACTCGGACAATCTGTGCGACTCTGTGGCTTAGAACTCTTACCTTCAGCCAATGAACCACGGCCTTGCACGAGCGTGGCTCACGCTCGTGCGGCATCACGCCCGGATGGGTAAAAGCGATCGTTCCACTGGAGCGCTGGCACGGCGATTCTCGCCTAGCGGAGACGGCTGATATAGCCTGTGGGAGATCGGGACGTGACATACTGGTATCAGAGCTTGGCTTATACGTCTTTGGACTTTGTTTTGATTTTCTCAGTTTTGAAAGCTCGTTCGTGGGTTATGTGTATGCTCTCTCTCAATGTCTCAAATAAAATGTTCCAATAATGAGTCTAAATACCTTCAAAAAGTGCATTAGAATAATGTGATTGCTTGTATAAAATTGTGATGCTAGGGCCTTTGTGCCGACCTGTGCAGACCCTTATAATTTTTGCAAGTAGCTTGTCCGATTTCACTATCTCTAATTTTGGTTGAACGCATATGTTTGGGGGATGCCTTAAACTTGTGCACGATCCAAGACTCAAGAAAAATGTGAAACTCGAGTGCTAAAACTTCGCTATCGCTGAGTTGGTTGGCGTGCTCATGCTAGAAGTATACTTTGAATATGTGTACGATCCAGACTCGCGATATGCTGATCTCGAATGCTTGTGCAAGTGAATATCCAAATAAATAAGTACAATGACTTGTATAGGTTTGCCTTGCCCTCAGTAAGTCTCGAGGATGAGACTTTTTCTGAGTTGGGTATGATGTAACACCCCGTTCCGCTCAAGCGGACTGCCGATTCAAACGGCAAAAGTGCAATATTCTGACCCGCTTTGCTTAGGCGAGAATACTCGTTTGATGCAAAGGATAGCCAAACTTGTCCATACAGGATTTCGGCTTAGGCTTTCAGAGGCTCGCTTGATATATCGCTCAACCGAGGCGAATCATCGCTAAGGTGGGTGGCTACGGTGAACTTGTCTTTGCTTAGCCAACACACTTAAAATATGAATGCTACATGCTAGTTTCTAGGTGAATCACCCCCTGCATGCTAATAAGAATATAATGCACCTAGCTAAGGGAATAATCCCAACTTGTATTGCTTGTGTTAGAACATGGAATTGAAATATTGCTTATATTCAGACCCTCGCACGGCATCACGTCTCGATATTTTGGAACGGGCCACCCAGTCCTTCCTCGCACCCGCGTGACAGGCACCGAGGTATGGTGATGCGCGTCCGGTATGCCGAGGTACGGTGATTCGCGTCCGGTTCAATCCAGCCCGGTGAGGGCAGGCGAAGCGGTGGTCCAACCGAGCGGCCCCTCGATTCGGGGGCCGAGGCATGACAGAATGGTATAAGAGCGGAATCAATTTTCTGGCCCAATCCATTGCTATGACTCTGAGTTATTATCGATATGGTATTGCAATATAGTGTTTCATACAATAAGTCCATAGATATTCTCAAAGTACAAAATATTTACTGAACATAATTTGCTTGATTGTTTCGATTGAGTACGACAAGGGATGGCACTATCGCTGCTCGGAATATCGAGAAGTTTATCCTTGAAGTTTCGAGAACAAAACTTTTTGTTGGTTGGTAAGTATGTAATACCCCGCTCCGCGTCGGCATTATGTATCAGGTGAGTGGGTAGAACTTCGTTCTCTGATTCTTGCACGCCTTAATAATAACCTGAGTTTTTTTTTTGCAATGTTTTCATAATAGAATGATAGAACATGCCTTGCATGTTAATGAACGAACTCACCTAGCTTATCTTTGAAACGATAAGTCTGCTTAAAGAAGAATCCTGAAACACTTGTCAAGAGTGCATGAACATGTTCACTATCGTCTATGCTTCGAGAGAACCATATCATGCCTGAATGTGTTCAAATGATAAGGCGGCTTGCCCCCACAACAACGATAACTATTCTGATGGTTCGTCTCATCTGCATACTAAAGTTTATTTGATAGTATTTTTATGCATTCACATCTGTCGGATAATGACTTTTGGTGGAGAGCTGAACTGTATGCGTCATTAGCCACTATGGGTTACCGCTGCCATTAGCATCAGATGAATGAGTCATTGGTATGCTGGACCAATAACTGCCGATCCTGAGATACTCGGGGACCGCCCTGCATATAGCTAGTTTATTATGTTGGCTTGGATAGATGGACTGCCCCTAAGATTGTGCATGTGTGTCTAGCTATGCATTTGTCCCTAGAGTTCACGAGACACGCTGCGTACACCCTGAAACATGAACGAATGGCTTATCTTGCTTATATCATATATGAAACTCTGTTTCCAAAGATATTTTCATAAACCAAGTAATATGACTCTGCTATCAATCTGCATAAAATAAACATATATAAAACTAGAAAGATCACTAGTAATGTAATATTTTAAAACATGATTACTTAGTGTTGGTTTCAGTGAATGATTGCTTCTGTTCAGTTATTTTATCTCACCAGTACTTATAAAAGTGCTGACCTACAAACAGTTTACTTGCAAGTACTGGATCGTCCGAGGGAGCAATAGGCGTGCCTCAGTCCCTAAGACCCAGAATCCTGGTTTCGATTGTGCCCCAAGATGCTATCGTATAAGGGGGCATAATGTATGAAACGAATGCCTTTGCTAAAGAGAACCCAGTCCCTCGATTTGCCCTGAATACTCAGTTTGCTAAATACATTGCATTGCAATAATATTCCTTTTCGCTGCTTACTCGATTGATGCGATGATAGCCAATAAACTTAAATGATGAAGCCTTGTGCGGGCGCAATCCCAGGCTCGCACGGTATCACATCTCGATATATTTGAACGGGCCACCCAGTCCTTCCTCGCACCCGCGGGACAGGCGTCGAGGCGCTGTGATGCGAGTCTGGTGTGCCGAGGCACGGTGATTCGCGTCCGGTTCAAACCGGCCCAGTGGGGGCGGGCGAAGCGGTGGTTCGGCCGAGCGGCCCCTCGGTTCAGGGACCGGGGCATGACACCTCGTAAGGCCACCGTGCTAGCGGATCAATAATAACACATAACACATAGTATCCATATACTGCTCTCCACTAGTGTAGATGATATACAGTATCCGATGGTGGCCAGCCTGGCACGCCAGAACTAATGTCTGAAAGATGGTCGTCATACATGATATCGGGATTATGTTCTCCTCCCAATGCTCTACATATTTTAGTTGCCTAGTTCACCCTACTGTTAGCTTAAAATCTCATGTGTGGTCACATGATTATTTTTCTTATATATAGTACCTCAGTACGTGATCGCTAGGTATGAATCCACATTATTGCCTGAAGGCCCAATCCATATTCACCTTTACTGGCCAAATACAATATCCGTGCTGGAGAAATCAAGAAAATATATAATATCACATGTCGTGCAGGATCAAATGGTACCTCGGTGTACAAATAAGACATGTAACACACATAGCGCATAGTAGATGTCTCAGCAAGGATACAAGTAGTAGAGTTAGGATATCAGGTCAATTAGTCAGTTATATCAAATCTTCTTCACATTGCCATCACATTTCTCAAGTCTGGTCCCTGGTTGGTGCTTCTTTGGCAAAAGTTCATCAAATGGTTTGTTTAAGCCTATAGCTCTGTCAATTTCAAGTACTAGTTACTTGCAAGAAAATCTTGGGCACTGTAGGTCACTAAGTTCATACTTGTAACTCACTAGGGTCAAGGCATAGAATCTAAACAAACAAGTAAAAATAACAAAACCAAGCAAACAATAAAAATAGGCAAAACATGCGCATATGTCATATGCCGGATAAGGATATGCACGTATAAAAGGTTGTCGCATAATTACATGTGCATAAAAATCTGCCGCACAGCAAGGTTGTCGTCGCATGCATGGGCATAGTCGTCGTACGACAATTTTGTCGCATGGAACAACTGCTGCATAAGCACAGCCCCCGTACGGCAAAGCTGTTGCATGGAACAATTGTCGCATAAGCACAGCCGCCGCATGCATGAGCCTATAGCGACCCAACACATAGCAAGGCATGCACATGGTAATCCATGCACATAGAAAGTTATGCGTTCAGTGCCAGGCGTATAGCAATCTGTCGCATGTACCCTCAAGCGCATGATGAGATCTGATGCATAACAAGATCAGATGCATGGCACCGCGGGCGCATAGCCCAAAGTGCATATGCAAAACAGTCATGCGCATAACATCCATGCACCCAAAAAATCGAGGTGCATAGCGCATATGCTGTGAAGGGTCTGCGGTGAGGGATTCGTGCCGCATAGCTCATTGCCGCATTGAACTCCATTGTCCCAACAATAGCTAAACCACCATAAAAAAGTTCTAAATTTGTTTTCTTAATAAATTTTTTATTTTAACTCCAAATCAAGAAAAAAATCAAAATCGCACAAAATTTAATTCTCTACAACATGGAACCAATAGTTTTCGAAATTACTCTATTTTAGGGATCACTTCCACGAAATACAATAAAATCCTAACTTTAAAATTTAGATATACTCCAAAATATCCATCAAAATCGAAAACATAAAGTACTAAAGATGTATAAAATTATAAGATACACATTATAGACTAATATTATGAAAGAAAAATTAAAGATCTAAAATATGCAAGGTTTCTCCATTTTTGTAAGGTATACCTGCCTAAGTTCCAAAGTAAAAAAAGAGAATAAAAGTGAAGAATGAGCGAAAAGAGAAAAATAAAATGGTTTATATAGGGTAGGGTTGGATGCTTAGTCATTGTCATGAATTCCTCCAAGAAATCCTAGCCACACAAAATAACCCATGAACCAAAGCTAAAGGAAAAATATGGATCTAGTCTCAGGGTTACCTGGCGGTCATGCCAACAAGCTGTATACGTACTAATATGTATATCGGGAATGTGGAGTGACATCTCAACCCTCCTTAGAAAAAATTCTTTCTCGAAATTTAAACCCAAGGCAAGCCAGAGAAATTAAGACAAGCACTACACTAACTACAAGCATATCTACTCATACAATCAAACAATCAATCACACAAAATAAAGAAAAGCAACATTATCCTACATGGGCGATCAAAATTATGGAATTTACGAGATGAAGGCATAAGAAGGAATATACCTCATGAGTCGAACAAGTATGGATACCAAGATTGGATATCGTCCTCACGCTCCCACGTTGACTCTCCTAGAGGGTGATGACCCCAAGCAACACGAACAAGACGAATAGTCTGGCTCTTGAGCACCTTTTCTCTCTGGTCTAAAATGGATACGAGTTGCTCCTTATAAGATAAGTCAGTACCAATTACATGCTCAGAATGATCGAGAATATGACTCAAATTTGGAACATACCTACACAACTGAGATACATGGAATACATTATGCACCTCACAGAGCGAAGAAGGAAGGGAAAGGCGATAAGCAACATTGCCCACCCATTCGAGGATATCGAATGGACCGACATACCACGGACTAAGCTTTTCGTGGACTCCAAACCTAATGACTCCATGGGTAGAAAAAATCCGTAAGAATACATGGTCACCGACGCAAAACTCTAAAGGACTACGATGTTGATATGCCTAATGACGATGCCGATCCTGTGCGACCTGGAGCCTCTCTCTGATATGTATGCCAACCTCTAACATTTGAGTGGTCATCTCTGGCCCCAACATCTTTCGTTCACCAATATCATCCCATGCTAATGGTGACCTACACTTCCTCCCATAAAATATTTTTATGGGAGCTATCTGAATTCTTGTCTAATAGCTGTTATTATAGAAAACTCACTAGATGAAGATGATCCTCCCAAGAACCACCAAAATCTAAAGTACAAGCCTGTAGCATATCCTTCAAAGTCTGAATGGTCCTCTCCGACTGCTCATTTGTCTGAGGATGATAAACTGTACTGAATCTCAACTTGGTGCCCAAACCCTAATGTAAGCTCTTCCAAAAATAAGAGGTGAATTGGGTATCTCGATCAGATACTATACTCACTGAAATCTTGTGATGTCTCACTATCTGTCGCATGTACATCTTTACCAACTATTCTATGGACTGTTCGACTCGAAGAGGAAGAAAATGAGCTACCTTTGTGAGTCGATCCACTATTACCCAAACTGTATCCCGATTAGTCAGGGATCTAGGTAAACCGGTCATAAAGTCCATCGTGATATACTCCCACTTTTACTTCAGAATAGGAAGTGACTGCAATAATCCTGTCGGTCTCTGCTACTCGGCCTTCACTTGTTGAAATACCAAGCATCGCGAGACAAACCATTTTATCTCTTTCTCTCTCTCTCTCTCTCTCTCTCTCTCTCTCTCTCTCTATCTCCCATTCGACCAAAAATGTTGCTTGACATCTTGGTACATCTTCGTGCCCCTAGATGAATGGAATATTGAGAACTATGTGCCTCGACCATAACTTCCTGTCATATATCCTCACTTAGCACATAAAGAAGATTTCCAAATCTAAGTGTTCCATCTTCATGAATCGCCAATTCTTTTCTAAGATCAGACTCACACTCTGCCCGAAGCTTTTGAATTTGTGGATCTTCTGACTGAGCTGTCTTGATCATTTCTACTAAAGTAGATTGAATATGTAAGCTGGCTAAAATTCTAGTATCCTGCGAAAGTACTACCTCAATCCCCATCTTCTGAAGGTCCTCCAAGATATGCCTCTGTGATGTCAACACAAATGTACACCCTTTCTACTGAGGGCATCTGCTACTATATTTGTCATGCCTGGATGATACTGGACATCATAATCGTTCAATAGTTCTAACCATATCCTCTATCTCATATTCAGGTCCTTCTGGGTGAAGACGTACTTCAGACTTTTATGATATATAAATATTTATACCCAGTCGCCATACAAGTAGTGCCTCCATAACTTGAGCGCAAACACCACTACTGCCAACTCTAAATCGTGGGTCGATAGTTCTTCTAATGGTCTCAAAGTTGTCGAGATGCATAATCTATCACCCTTTCATACTGCATCATAACACATCCAAGCCCTTTCCCGGACACATCACAATACATTGTAAACCCTCCGAACCCTACTGGAAGTGTGAGAATCAGTACAAAAATCACTCTCTTCTTCAACTCCTCAAAAGTTGTCTGTCACACTTCTGAGCAAACAAACTTAACCTCCTTACACTTTAGACGGTTTAATGGTGCCAAAATCCTAGCAAATTTTGCCACGAACCTCCTATAGTATCCTGCCAATCCAAGAAAACTTTGCACATCCTCCATTGTACTTGGAACTGGCCAACTCTTTACAGCCTCAACCTTCTTTGGATCCGCTGCTACTCCTGCTAAAAAATAATGTGCTCCACGAACAAAATACGATCCAACCAGAACTCGCACTTACAAAGTTTCGCATACAAATGGTGCTTTCTTAGAATCTGCAAGACCTTCCGAAGATACTTCGCATGCTCTCCCTCACTACTGGAATAGACAAGTATGTCATCTATAAAAACTACCACAAATTGATCCAAATATGGCATAAATATGCCGTTCATCAAATCCATTAATATCGTCGGAGCATTGTGTAGCCCAAATGGCATTACTAAGAACTCATAATGCCTATACTGGCCTCAACAACAGAAGAAGAAAGTAACCCTCAATGCCCTTCATCTGATCATCTTCTTTGTCCCATATTGATAACACGAAAGAGAACCCTCACCGCTCCGTGGGGACCTCACGCTAGTGCTACCCTTAAAATGGTTTATGATCTAAATGATGTCTTGGATATGTCCTGCTCCTGGACCCTCACTTGGTGATATATAAACCAAAAATCGATCTTGGAAAAGACTTTAGCTCTATTCAGCTGATCAAACAAGTTATCAATCCTTAGTAATGGGTACTTATTCTTTACTGTTATTGCATTCAGCTACCTATAGTCGATACACATCCTTGAGGTCTCGTCCTTCTTGTTTACTAGTACCACTGGTGCTCCCCATGGTTTCCAACTGGGTCAGATGAACTTCTTTTCCTTTAACCCTTTCGCATGTTGGTATAGTTTAGCTAACTCCAGATCATACATCATGTACACTCTATCGGATACTGGCTTAGTTCCTGGTAATAACTCAATGCAAAACTCCACGTCCCTTACTGGTGGTAACCCTAGAAGCTCCTCCAAAAAATATCAAGAAACTCCTCGACAATTCTAAGAATCTGCTCTTCTTCTGGTAATGTTGCTGTAATACTATGCTCATATTGTTCCTTCTATGATCGATCGAGGACAAAGTCCTCCTTGCATGAAATGCTAAACAAAACTCTATCCATATGATAATCTATCGTCGCATGACTGTCTCTCAGCCAGTTCATAACTACGATAACATCAAAGTTACCCATAGGGAACTCAATCAACCTCATAGGTAATGAATGCTCGCACACTATGATCAGACATGCTATGCATACTCTATCAACCCCTACGAGTCCATTACCAGTGAGTATATTCAACCTCTCCGGTAATGTCTCAAACTCCAATCTAATGTGTGTCATAAATCATACAGATACAAAAGAATTAGAAGCACCCTAATAAAATAATGCTACAACAGAAAAAGATGTAACTAGGATGTTACCTGCAACCATGTTGCCTGATGCAAAGACTCCTCCAGGAATAAAGTGAATGCTTGCCCCTGGCCATGCTGCCCTCTCTACTATTATTTTTCCTAGATATGCTTTTACGGCATCTGACAAAATATTTGGGCCTGCATCAGCAACGGACATTGGACTAACGGCCTCACTGTTAATGTTGACCCTCTATACTATACTGCCCCTGGTATTATCAATACTGGGAATCATTGAGTTGGCTCCCATGGCCTCTTCATGAATGGACAAGCAACAATCCTGTGGTCTGGACTACCACACCTCATGCATAGCCATTCATCAGCGTAGAGGATTCTCTCGATCTCTTAGAACGTTCGTGGATCTATATTCTTGAAGTCCTGGATGTTACCCACCCTCGGCTGAATGGGCTGCTATTGCGGTTGCTGGGCAACCCTATCCATGGCTGCTAGGGCAACCTGCTGGGCATTTTCTATTCCTGCCCTTAATATTTTTGTCTGCTTCCTTTGGGCCTCTGCCTGAACTCTCTACGCCTCCATCATGCTTCTAAAGAGCTCATGTAGTGGCGGAGAAGGAGGAGGAGGGGGAGGAGGAAGGCCTCCAGATCCAGCTGATAAGGCCTTCTGAGATGCGGGAGGTATGGAAAGAGCACCATTAATTCTGGAACCGAGCGCTCTAGTCTTAGGTGTCATTCTGAAAGGTTGAAACAACAAGGATTCAATTGATATGGCACAAGGTAAGGTAGTATTCAAAAAGGACAACAATCATGAGGGACGTCCAATAACTCGGAGGAAAAAAAAGGGTTAGCAATTAAACCTAGCAGAATCCTAGTTGTGATTGAGTATTTTCCTATTCCTAATATCTTATATCATATGATAGGCTCGTAGTAGTACAACTAACTTAAGTACCACCACGAGTTTACAACCTTATGTGAAATTTGACTTGCATGGGCTACCATAAAAATGTGTCATGACCCGCAACCAGAATTTGGGCATGAGACATGAGCACGCCCAGCCTATGCCGTAGTGTCAGCAGTAAAACATTGTACAATAAGCCACAAGTATAAACAGGTACTAAATTAAATGAAGGCTCCAGAGATAATAAAGAAATAATACTCTCAAATATGGGTTCAAAGAATCTGTCAAATATTCCTAAAATCCTAAATAGTAATATCCAAAATATAAATAGAAATCCCGAGAACAATCCGGTCCAAACCAGCTAACTAAATAAAGTACTTTACTAAACTACTCAATCGCAGCCAGTGTCTGAACTGTTAACTCTCCATGATCCTCCTGAAGGAAAAAATCAGGCTCAGCTATGTCACCAATGTACGGTCCATAATGTATGGGGATCTCGTCATCATCATAGTCACCTAAAATATTATTATTCAGTCAGGATTAGAATGAGTACATCATAGTGAAAAAAGTTCCAACACATGATAGAAGTTATAAGGCAATAAATATTAAAGAATATATGATGGTAACAAAACTGAAATCATAATAAGGCAACCAGAATAACTAAATGATAAAGTCCTGTCATGGAAATAATGTACAATAATCATAAGCGGCCATAGAAAATAACTAAAAGTATGGGAGAAACAAATAGGAATAAACTAATCTATGTGATTTAAAATATCTTGTCGACATGTGAATGGCTAAGGATAAAATCTGGCAAACCATACGTGTCATACATGGCTCCTATTATTCTAGTAAGACCATGGGATGGAAAAGATAGTTCACACGTCTACTAAGTATTTCTCCTCCCGACTAGTAAAACATGGATTCTTAACCAAACACGATGAAATAACAATAGTCCAGAAAGTCACATATCTCATACAAGAATCCACCATTTACTAATCAGTGTATCGAGTATCAAGAATCAAATAATCAATATTGTCACGACCTACACCCGGTGAAGGGGCACAAGTACGTGGGTACGTCCAGCCTACGCTGCAGCATCGGTGGTAGAACGATGTCTAGGTCAACTATACTAACTAATTATCTCACAATAATTTATATCCTCCAATAATATCTCAACTCCAAGAAGAGAACAATACAACACAATACTCAAACATAATTCTATAGCACAATAAGATATCAAGAAAGTCTAACATAACTTTACAGTCTAAACAAATATAACAATAATAATAGAAATAATAACCAAAATCTCAAATATGTCAGAAATAATTCGGTACCCAAATGCTAAAGAAAACTAACTATGCTAACTCGTGAATCCGGCTAAATCTCCCGACAATCACTCCTGAACTAGTGGGTCCATGTCTGTACCATCTATAGGCTGAGGTCCGTAGTATGTCGGGCACCAATCCCCGGGATCCTCTAAAATATATTATCCAGTCAGAAATGGAGTGAAGTACAACCCAATAGCAGTTCCAATTAATTGACAAAAACTATAAAGCAGTAAAATAAAGGATGCTATCTGTGATGAGAATATAACTGATTATCAAGAACAATGAAGGAATAAGCAATACTAGTAACATAATATAAATCAAGGCGTACAAGAATGAAGGAAAGAACTATAATATCAGAAATAGAACAAGGTAATCAATGAACTGAATATGGAATCTACAATATACTATGTGTTTGAAATACTAACTAAATATGTGATCGGCCTGGGAGATTCAATGATTACACTAAGGAGCTAACTCAACCATATGTGAATTATATGGTTAGTTAGTAGCGAATGATTACACTACTAACCGATAGTTCTTGATCACATATTTAATTGGTATTTCCTCATCCTCGACTGATACGATAGATTGAATCATGACACGTTACTAGTCAATGTATCCAATATTTAACCTATAAATTTTAATGTTATCCAATACTAACAAGGAACAGTATTCGATACCATCTCAATAATCAAGGTAATATCTCATGAATGACGATCCAATAATAATACCAATTCGTGTACCATCGTATCAAGAATCATAAGTAACATTTCTACATACTTGAATTATAGTAGTAATCAAATAATAGAAACTATCAGAGAATGTACTCACCTGTAGTCCAGAGCAAATGATAAGAAATAGTATCCAAACTGGTGTCACACAGACCTAAATATGGAATATTGTATCAATACAAGGTTTGGAATGAAAATTAAGTTAAACTAGTTAACATCTAGGTTACAAAACCAATTCTAAATCAAAACAATCAAACTTGGTCAACTCTAGGTCAAACAAGTCAAACTTGGTCAAACTAGCTATTTCTAAGTTGTATGAGTCTAACTCTAGGATACTAGGTCCACACACTATGTAACTAGGCCACACTAGCTAAGATAAGATACACTAGGATACACACAAAATATCGTATCATAGGATACACAAGTTTTTAGATATGAAAATACTAATTTATATATATATATATATATATATATATATATATATATATATATATATATATATATATATATATACAAGACAATATATATAGTATCTTAGCTAACTAATGCAACTCGGATACCTTGGCTTTGAACCAATGCGTATCTCACAACCTACACACCCATCTAGATACTCAAACCCAATACCTTGAGTATCGATCGATACCTTGACATTACCTTGGTATCCCAAGGTAATTCAAATCCTAATGTTTCTAACACCCAAATACTAAACTATATGCTAACTAACTAAATAATTAATACTACTAACTACTTTTCATATAATATATATCAATACAATACTTATATATAATACTACATATAACTAATAGTCTAACTAGTACATATATCTATCTAACTATTAAACTAATAAGTATATATAACTAATTATTATAAAACTACTAGCTATATCTACTAACTATACTAACAATAAACTAGTAACCCAACTGAACTAACTGATACGCTGCTGGAACTGAGGCCTCTTCGCTGGACCCGTATTGGTGCTGGATCCTCATGTATCCCTCAGCCTCTTAGAGCCAAGATCTAAGTCATCCTCCGCTCTCTGCGCCTGTCTAAGAATCTCCTCGAAGGTGTCCGTTGGTGTGGGGTTTAACCTCCCGGTTCAGGCCCTTCCTGAACTTCCTGGCTCTACCTCTAGGGTTCTGTCCCTCTACGAAGTGGCCTAGTCAAAAATACTCTGCCGCATACTCGTCCACTGACATACCTCCCTTGACGAGGTACTGGAACTGGCTCTCTAAAGATGTAAGAGCCACGTCTGGAAAAAACTTCTCCTTGAAAAGCTCTTTAAATGGTTCCCAAGTGAGTCCTGGTACTGCGATCCTGGGGTCTGTCTGGAACTATGTCAATGCAATGTCGAACATCATACATCCTGCTGCCTCTATCTGTAGCATCTCTGGAATCTGTGCCAGCCACAGTTTTTGCTCGATATCCTTGATCCAATCACCCGCATAAATGATCCCCTTTGTGCCTCTGAAGTCTATGATGGTACCCGACGTCAATGATTGAGGAATAAACTGAGGTGGTATCGTCTATGGCTGGACTGTAGTAGCTCTCTCAACTGCTGCAAGTATGATCTGGTGAGTATTCTCTATGCTTGATCGCAGGACCTCTGACTGTCGCTGCTGTGCCTCCATCATCTGCTGGAAGAGCGCGAATATCTGCGTCTGATCGACTACGGGTGGTGGAGGTGGAAGATCCTCGAAAACTGTCTGCACTATCCTCGGTACTAGAGGTGGAGCACCTCCGAAAGCTGCTGCCGATACGATGACCTGGACTGGTGAAGCTGACCTCCTGAATGTATGTGCTGGACCATCGTCTGAGGGTGCTGCCCTCAAGGGTGATAAAGTAACTAATCGTGCTGTCGCGGCACCTGATCGCTGGGAACGCGTCTTCGACGGCATCCTGAAGATAGATTGAAATAAGGAATTAATATTGAATATGATACGATATCATCAAAGAAAGATACAACTTATTTAAAGTAAACCAATATTCGATCGATAAGGATTTGTAAAATAGATTTTTGGAATGCTTCCTAGATGTGATTGAGTAAACTTTCGGCCTAAATCCTATTTCCTAAAGCAGGCTCATAGCAGTACTCTAGACGAGCACAACTATGAAATCATACTAATTACGAATCTAGATCTGCATAGGCCACCACTAAAAATGTGTCACGACCCGCACCCGGATATTCGGGCACGAGTACGTGGTTACGCCCAGCCTATGCCACAGCATCGACGGTAGAACGTTGTCTGGGTCATTTTTAACTATCTAATATCTCAATAATATAATTTGGTACTTGTCAATTATCTCAACTCCAAACGGAGGAACAATATGGTATCTCAAAAGAATAACTAATCTCAATCACAAAACAAACTAAGGAAGAATAATACACGAATGGAATAGCGAAGGAAAGAATAAGATGCAATCCATAATCTGCAATAATAATACAAACTGTGAATCTCAATAAATAGACTAGTCTAATACAAGCCAACACAAATAACTAGATCTCATCGGGATCTACAACTAAGTCCTCCCAGTCTACAAGAGTATCCTCTAAAGGTACGTCATCCTGCTGCCCGTGGAATATAGGATACTACTCTATAAGCTAGTTATCTGAAAAAATATATCCAGTCAGGATTGGAGTAAAGTACATACCTCTGAAAGCAGTTTTAATAACTAATCGAGCATATAAAATAGATAATAGAAATAAAATACAAGATCACTAACATATGAATGAATGAACAATAGATATACATGTAATGTACGAGAATATATAACAACAATATAAATATTAGCAATATGATAAAGTAATTGCAATCTAACTAATGTGCCTCTAAATACAAGTTCATTATGTGATCGGGTTGGGTGAACATGATAAGGTAAGATGATTACAATTAAGGTATGTAACCAGAATATACACGATGTAACAATGGGGGCTTTGATAACATAATCAACTCCTACTCTCCCACCCCTAACTAATACTGATGGATCCAATCATGACACGCTACGAACACGAAATATAACTACTGAACACGAGAAGTGGGTGTACACGAATATCATAACCATCGAACACGAGCGATGGGTGTACACGAATAAGCACTCTGAATACGAGTAGTATGTGAACACGAAATATAATCAATACCCAATATACACGATGAGATACATGTACACGAGTACCCGCTGAACACGGTAGGGGATAACATCTCCTAATAGGATCCATGTAGTACAAGTCCATGAAATTACTGTGTCGGGATCAAGTACACAATCCTAGAATATGTATATATACAATATTATGAATTAAAAACTATCAGAGAAATATACTCGCCTGAAGTCCTGAACAAGGTGTATCTCTCGATGTCCAAAGCTAGTATCACATAGACCTATATATGGTATGTTGCATCAATACAAGATTCAAGAATAAAAAGTAAGTTAATATAATACAATTCTAGGTCAATAAGCCATTTCTAGGTCAAACCAATAAAATTTAGCTTGCAAGAGTCTAATACTAAGTCACTAAGTCGATACACTATGAAACTAAACTATACAAGCTAATCTAAGATACTAAAAGATACTCAAAAAGCCGTATCCTAAGATAAAAAGTTTAATTATAGGAAAATAGTGTTTTAGAAATCTATACAAGACAAAAATTATAATACTATATCAAAACAGATGAAATAAGATACCTTGGCCTTGCACCAATGCGTATCACACCTATCTCGATACCAAAACTCAATACCTTGGGTATCGACCCAAGACCTTGGTATTACCTTGGTATTACATTGGTATCTTGAGGCAATCCAAAACTCTATTGATATAGCTAATACACATATAGAAAACCAACCAATATACTAACTATAACTAACAATATTATATATCATAATACTATATATATACATAATCATATAGCTAAACTATATACTAAGTACTATAATATAATACAATACCTTGATACTAACTACAATATAATATTAACCTACTAATACCCTATGTAAACTACTCTTAACTAATAATCAAAGCCAAGACTTACCAACTAACCCAAACCTCAATAACCTTGATAACTTACTATAATATAATGCGACTATCTAATCAATACAATACCACACTAACTAATACAAAATATATACATAGATAGCTAACTAACTATATAATAAAAAACCTAACTAACCGCTTACATAACTATTAACGAACTCTTAGTAATTTGCTACTAACTAACTCTAATACCTTGAATACCCAAGTACCCAAACTAACAACTGAAACTGAACTGAATGTGCAGACACTGATACTTCTATTGATACTGTACTCGGGCATAGTGAAATGATACATGGAACTGGTACTGTGCAGTGAGAACTACACAGTGGACTGAAACCCGATACCTGCTGAATACAGTGCTCCCCTAGCTGCTGAACTCCTCTCCTGCTGATGCTGCCCGAGTGCAGCTGCACAGTACTAAACTGCACTTGATACAATTTGCTATGCAAGCCCGAGCCCCTTGTGCACTCCCTACACACTGCAAAGCACCCTGCTAGAGCTGCTGTCTTTCGTTGTTGTCCACTGTTCGAGCAGCTCCCCTCTTGTGCACAGCTTGCTGCCACCACCCTGCTGGAGCCTACTGATACCTAAGATGGCTGTTGTCTCCTTCCCCACACACAAGCATAAAACCATTCACACAAACACACAAACACAAATGCACATATACACTACACTGCTATATATATATACACCTATACACCTCTATGTAGCTATATATACTCTCTATTATATATATATATATATATATATATATATATATATATATATATATATATATATATATAATCACATCTAACATACCTATATATATATATATATATATATATATATAGGTATGTTAGATGTGATTATATATATATATATATATATATATATATATATACACACACACTCTTACACATAAATACAAACACACACATACATATATATACAAGCACACACACACACACACACACACACACACACACACATATATATATATATATATATATATATATATATATATATATATATATATATATATATATATATATACATACATATATATACATATATATACATACACTATCATATATATATATATATATATATATATATATATATATATATATATATATATATACACACTTAACTATATACACCATTATATACCTATATATATTACATAAATAGCATAGATATATAAATACACATGCACAAGTAGGAAAGAGGACAATAAACCAAACATATGGAGTGCACCGCACCCGTATCACACTAACTCTATGATACGCTTGCGATACGGCTCCAACACACAACCAAACGTATCCCAGAGGACACGAGAAAGTCTAATACACTAAATATGAACAATACATATAGTAATTAGATTAACTACATGTCTGTGTCATAATATGATAGGCACAAGATCCCGTGTCGGAGGAAAACCCCCAAAATCAACCCGTTTCGTTAAATTGACGAGATACGGCCTACACGTATCCAATTGTGGATACGACACTAGTCATAAACAAGCAATCATATGTTAATTTGATCTATTAGACCATATGACAAATACCACATGTGCCAATCTCGAAATTCCCCCAAAATTGATACCAAAATGCACATAACTTATACCGTAGGTCTCCGATGAATCTAAAACCAATTTCTATGGATAGCCTATACATGTGGGTTGGTTTCTCATGGTTAAATCTCAGATTTAGAGTCTACTAGAAGGGAAAAAACTAAAATTTACCTATTGGAGATGGATTTCCAATGAAAAGTCTCCAAATACAAAGTAGCTCATCTTCTTGTAGATCTTGGCCTCCCTCTTCTTGCTCCTTGCTTCCTTCTTGTAGATCCTTGATGTAGAAGCCTCCAATGAAGAATAGGAAAGGAATTTGTGAAGAAATTGGTGGAGAAATGATGAGGGAATAAATAAAATTGAAAGAGGAAAGAAATAGATCTAAAAGAATTGGAAATTGTGAAGTAAAATAATTTCTCTATCCTACTAGCATGTGCCCGGACATATACCCCACTCTATGCTATATGAAATATCCTAATTACATCTTGGGGCCTCTCATAAAGAAATTAATTAGGGAGGGAAGATTCTAGTATAATGGTTTCACTAATTAATACAACCTCCTAATCCATGGACCTAATTCATGGGCTCATCTAAAATGTTGGTTCATGCATCTAATTAAATAGGTTAGATCCACTACAAAAGTCTAAAATAAATCTAAAACTAACAATCAATAAATAATACAACAATTAATTAATCACGCATGCATAATATTTAAATACAAATAATTCTAAAATAAAAATATTTGTGTCAATTACCAAACTACCCTTAAATCAAAATATGAGGGTGACAAACCTACCCACCTTAAAAAAAATTGTCCTCGAAATTAAGGAAGAAACTAACTACCAAAAGCAAATAATACAATGCAAGAAAGAATTATACCTCACGGCTCGAACAGATATGGATACCGCTCGCGCATCTCGGCCCCTCTCTCCCAGGTACTCTCTCTTGGCGAGTGATGCCTCCATGCGACACGCACCAAAGGAATCGTCTGGTTCCTCAGCACCTTTTCTCTCCGATCCAAAATCTCCACTGGCTGTTCTGGTAGCTAAGAGTAGGGCCCATCTCTATCTTTGAGTGATCCAACACATGATTGAGATCTGCCACGTACCATCTCAGCTGCGACACGTGAAACACGTTATGCACTCCCACCAATACCAGTGGTAAGTCTAGTCTGTATGCAACTACACCGACCCTCTCAAGAATATTAAAAGGTCCGATGAATCGCGGACTAAGCTTTCCGTCTCCACCGAAATGAATTGTGCCACGTGTTATAGAAATCCTCAAGACAACCAGACCGCCAACCTAGCACGAAACACAACCTTAGCACTCAGACAAACAACAATCAAATACAAGTAATAGAAAACAAAAATCTATACCTCAAACTCCAAAGGTCTCCGTTGGCTATCGACCTAATGTCGGTGCCTGTCTTGAGCCACTCGAAGTCTATTCCTGATAAGCTTCACCTTCTCAGCTGCATCCACTACCATATCTGATCCCAATAAAGCTCTGTCACCAACATCATCCTAGGATAACGGAGTGCGGCATCTTCGTCCATACAATACCTCGAATGGTGACATCTCAATGCTGGCTTGGTAGTTGTTGTTGTATAAAAACTCTACCAAGTGAAGGTGATTCTCCCAAGAACCTTAAAGATCTAAAACACAGGTGTGTAGCATGTCCTCGAGAGTCTGAATAGTCCTCTTCGACTGTCCGTCAGTCTGAGGGTGATAAGCGGTATTGAACTTGAGTTGAATGCCCAAGCTAGCCTACAAACTCCTCCAGAAGTGGGACGTGAAGCGACTATCCTTATCCGAGACTATGCTTACTGGAACACCGTATAATCTGACAATCTGGCGCACATACATTTCTACGAGCTTCTCCGTAGATGTACCCACTTTAAATGGCAGAAAATGGGTTAATTTGGTCAACCTGTCCATAATGACCCAAATCACATCTTTACCTTCTAAAGAACGCGAAAGTCCCGATAAAAAATCCATAGTCACATGTTTCCATTTCTACTTCGAAATGGGTAAAGGCTGAAGTAATCCAGCTAGCCTATGTCTCTCCGCCTTGACTTTCTGGCAAATTAAGCATCTGGATACGAAGTTACCTACCTCCCGCTTCATGCCATACCACCATACATGCTCCCTCATGTCTCTATACATCTTATTGGCACCTGGATGCATATAGTAGTGAGAACGATGCACCTTCTACAGAATCTTCTCGCGCAATGCTCCTCTCGGTACACATAACCTGGTACCGTGTCGCAATGATCCATCATCTACGACGATGAAGTCCTTTGCCAACCCGATCTGGACCTGTGCTTTGATGTTCCTCAGAGACTCATCCTTATACTGTCCCGCTCTAACCAGGTCTATCAGCTCCGACTGCACCTGAAGTTCCCATATCTGTGTTACAACTCCAGGAAATAGTACCTTAATGCCCAAACTATCAAGATAGGCCAATAAATGTCTGTCTCTCGTCAAGCATATAGCCATAGGATACCTTCTCAAAGCATCCACGACTACGTTGGCCTTCTCTGGATGGTACTCTAAGAAAATATCAAAGTCTTTCATCAGCTCCAACCATCACCGCTGCCTCATGTTGAGCTCTTTTTGTGTAAACGCATACTTTAAGCTCTTATGGTCTGTGTAAATCTCCACTCTCTCTCCATAAAGTAGTATTTTTATAATATGAGAGCAAAGATAACTGTTGCCAACTCCAGTCATGGGTAGGGTAGTTCTTCTCATGCGGGCATAATTGCTTGAAAGCATAGGCAATCACCTTCCCATGCTGCTGTAACACACAACCCAAACCCTTTCTTGATGCATCACTATAAATGGAAAATTCTCCTGCTCCTGATAGCAATATCAAGGTTAGAGCTGTAGTCAACCTCCTCTTCAGCTCCTCAAATGCTGACTAACAATCATCAGTCCAGACGAATTCTACGTCCTTCTTGGTTAGTTTAGTCATCGGCTCTGTAAGTCTAGAAAAGTCCTTAACAAACCTCCGGTAGTAGCCTACCAATCCAAGAAAACTCCTAATCCTTGCTACTGAACTAGGGGTAGACTATGATTCAACTGCTGAAATCTTTTTCGGGTCCACCGAGATTCTATCTCATGTAATAACATGCCCGAGAAATTCAACCTTATCAAGAAAGAATTTATACTTTGATAACTTGCCATACAGCTTCTTCTTCCTGAAGGTCTCTAAAACTATCTTCAAGTGCTGCTCATGCTCCTCTGGGGTCTTCAAATATATCAGAATATCATCAATGAAGACTACAATAAACTGGCCAGGTATTGATGAAACATCTTGTTCATCAGGTTCATGAACACCGCCGGGGCATTGGTCAACCCAAACGGCATTACCAAGAACTCGAACTACCCATAACGAGTCCTGAAAGCTATCTTCGGGATGTCTTCCCTCTTCACTTTCACCTGGTGGTACCCTGACCTTAAGTCTATCTTTGAAAATACCTTCGCTCCGCTCAACTGGTCAAACAAGTCATCAATCTGCAGCAACGGATATTTGTTCTTGATAGTAAGGTTGTTAAGTGCCCTATAGTCGATACACATACGTACTGACCCATCCTTCTTTGGTACAAAAATACCAGAGCACCCCATAGTGATGAACTAGAACGGATAAAGTCCTTATCTTGTAACTCATCCACCTGCTTCTTCAACTCTGTCAGTTCGCTGTTGTTTACTCTATAGACGTGCTGAGATATCGGCTCTGCGCCTGGCACTAAATCTATAGAGAATTCCATATCTCTGTCCGATGATAACTGCAAAAACTTCTCTGGAAAGACATCCATGAAATCTGTAATCAACGGATGTGGCGGCTCCTGCTCTTCTACCAAAGCTCCACAGAAATCGCTTTCACTCTGCACCTCGGACGAACTCGAACTCTGGCTCTCCTAGCGACTGAAATAAAACTCTGCCTCCACGATAATCGATACTAGCATGATGCCTACTCAACCAATCTATCTCGAGTACTATATCGTAACTCGGAAGTGGCATTACAAGTAAACATACGCTCAACTCTCGGCCTTCCAAATAAACTCTCTGGTTCTTGCAAACATCACTAACCAGGATAATGCCACCCCCGGTCATGATCTTGCAAGTCCTCAACAATGGTTCAGACTCAAGACGATGCCTTAAAGCAAAAGATACAGATACAAAGCTATAAGAAGCACCAGAATCAATCGAGATAAATTGAACCTGAGATGACATCGCCAACCGGCTCCTCCTTCTCAACACTCAAGGCAAAAGCTCGCCCCTGTCATTGAGCACCTCTCTGCCGTTGATGCTGAGAAAACTGCTGTTGCTATGTTGGAAGAGGTCCTCTCTACTGCTGTCCCGCTGGTGGTCTAGCAGGTCCCCTATGTACCTGTCCTCCACCCTAAACTAGATGAGTTGGGACTTTAGGATAAGCCCTCAACTGATGATCTCCCGAACCATAGAATAAGCATTGGCCTAGCCTTATCATGCATGCGTCCCATCCGTATCCTTGCTTCTTACAGAAAGTGCAAGAAACTGCTGCCCTCTGGATCTGATGCATCTGCTGTGCCGGCGCTTTTGTTGGCCCGTGATACTGTAATCTCTGATGCTGATAATGCCTCTGGTACTGCTGCTGAAACTGAGGCCTCTTTGCTGGACCCATGTGTAACACCCCGTTCCGCTCAAGCGGACTGCCGTCTCAAACGGCAATCGTGCAGCTGTCCAGACCCGCTTTGCCTCAAAGGAGAATTCAAAGGATATCCAGACTTGTCCCTACAAGAATCCGGCTTAGTCTTTCAGAGGCTCGCTCAGGCGTATCGCTCTACCGAGGCGAATCATCGCTAAGGTGGGTGGCTACGGTGAACTTGTCTTTGCTTAGCCAGCACACATAAAATCTGGAATATTTATGCTAGTCGCTAGGTGATTCACCCCCTGCATGCTAATAAATCCAATGCACCTAGCTAAGAGAATAATCCCAACTTGTATTGCTTGCTAGAACATGAAAATAAAATACTGCTTATATACAGACCCTCGCATGCTAAGTCCCTTAACGGTTTCATCTCTCGGCTTACCTTCGGGTCCGAGCAAACGTGCCTGTTTATGTTCCTTAGAAACGCATGCTTGTCTGCTTGAATGTTACCGTGTTTTCATCCAAACCCCGAAAGACTACTACGTAGTCATTCCGTGCCTGAATGAACCTGTAAGTATCCGGGACCGTTAGGTCACCAAGGCATTCCCCGAACCAGGGGAATGCATTAAGCAAGAATGAATACTGAACGTGAATCACTTGAATGATAATCATGCTAAGTATGCATCTGAACGAGGATCATGTTATGTACTGATGGAATCCCAGCTCATGGAGCAATATGCTCGTTCAGATTAAGTTTAAGTTTCATGATTATCATGTCAAGCTATGGAATATGGATAAGACCCTGACCTGTATTGTCGCAGACAACTTGTGTGCACAAGGTATGTTATGTTGAGTTCCGCGGACGGTCACCAGGGCACTGGGACTGATCCGATCCGGACGGGACGTATGTTAGTCGTATGTTACCCGGCAAGTGTTATGCGACGGGGCTCGCCACCCGCGTTGTACGTCACTTTGCCCTGAGACTAAACTGTCCTTTATGGCTATGCCAGCGACATTATGTTCATATAGATAAGTCATCCTCGCTTAGCGGCTATCCGCGTGCGAGTCACTACATCGCATTAATGAACAACTGAATACCTGAACGATCATATTAAAACGACTCTCGTGTTTGCATATGCTATGCCTCCTGAATGTTATACTTGCCCGTACGTGAATTAACATGTTTGCCTCAATGTTTGCCTTAGAGAGGAAAAGAAATGGTAAGTTGCTAAGTCTCGCCGTGTTTCCTCAAACATCGCACGGTGCACTGCCCGACACGTTAGGCTATTCAATGTTTGCATGAAACTGATCCTAAGGCAACTAGAAAGATAACTTAATAGTTGTGCACGAAACCTGTATTACGTGTTTGGATCTGTCGAGCGGGCGAGTAGCTTCCCCACCAGTGCATTCAATGTACTGATAATCCACCAGTTTGATATGCAGGGTGCGGGAGAACCTCGTTCGGTGCGGACGCCTCCTTCGTACGTGCTAAGGCGTGGAGATCACTCTGAAGCAACGGTGCGTCCGGGACTGAAGCACATATACAAGACATAAGTTGTGAACATCGCCTGAACATCGTCTGTGCAATCATTCCATAATTGTAGCCACTTGGCACGCTTTTACTGTTTCAGAGAGAGAGACTTGAGCGACTTGTAATCTTGGCTATACGCCGCCTGTAACATATGTTTATATCAATAAAAGAGCTTGCTTTACTTCAATTGGTGTTTTAATGCTTTCGCTATACTTGTCAACTCAGTGAACCTGTTACCGATCGCCTATGCGTTCATGACTCCGCTGTACTCGAACAATTTGTGCGACTCTGTGGCTTAGAACTCTTACCGCCAGCCAATGAACCATGGCCTTGCACGGACGTGGCTCACGCTCGTGCGGCATCACGCCCGGATGGGTCAAGCGATCGTTCCGCGGGAGCGCTGGCGAGGGTGATTCCCGCCTAGCGGGAACGATCGATTAGCCTGCGGAAGATCGGGGCGTGACACCATGTTGGTGCTGGATCCTCCTGTCTCCCTCAGCCTCTTAGAGCCAAGCTCTAAGTCATCCTCTGCTCTCTGCGCTTGTTTGAGAATCTCCTCGAAGGTGGCGGTAGGATCTCTGTTGGTATGGGGTTTGACCTCCAAGTTCAGGCCCTTCCTGAACTTCCTAGCTCTGTCACTAGGGTTCTGCCCCTCCACGAAGCGACCTAGTCGGCAATACTCTGTCGCATACTCGTCCACTAACATACCTCCCTGGACGAGGTACTGGAACTAGCTCTCTAAGGATGTAAGAACCACGTCTGGGAAAAACTTGTCACGCCCCAGTCCCAAAATCTATGAGACCAGACACGTGGCAATGGCCAGCTGGTACGACTCCGTAGGGCTTTCCAATTTAATGGACCCGACGAAGTGCACTTACGCTGTCCATAGTCAAGTGATCCAAGTAATAATCTATTGCTAATATACAACAACTAAATCTAGATCTCAATCCAGGATAAGTAATCTCAAGAAAGAACGATACGCATCATCAGTCTGCAGCCCAATAATACATCCGTTCGAATAGACCAGAAGAACAATATAGGTCTATAAATACTAGGCTATATAAGCAGAATAAAATGGAAAGTAATACAAGACTGAAATAGCTGGAAATATAAATATACCTGCAATGACGTCCACACTCTATCAGATCAAGTATCCTGCAACTGCACAAACAACCTGGAAGGGTTCCAGGTCCTCAGAGGGACGTAACAAGATACAAAAAAATACATGCCATAAAGTAAGTACTGAGTAAATAAAGGGGGGTGTGCTAACCATCTAAGTGAATGCAATTTAAGGACCTGGTAGTACGCATAGGAATGTGTAGGCTCAGACATATGCTGACGTAATTCACCAATCGTCGGGACTGGCTAGTATATGCCACATATGCCCCCGTTTAAGGACATTGATGCTATCCCCATCTCCTAAGAGCATGGTAACTTGAAACATATTGCAACTCCCCATCTCCGAAGAGCATGGTAACCCGAAATATGTTGTAACTCCCCATCTCCGAAGAGCATGGTAACCCGAAATATGTTGCAACTCCCCATCTCATAAGAGCATGGTAACTCGCTATATATACCGCAATCCCCATCTCCGAAGAGCATGGTAACTTGAGTATATATCAGGGGGGTGTCCCATGCGCCTACTAGATGTCTTTCCCGCCCAATGTAGATGTACAAATCGTGAAAATGACGTGGACATCTCATACTATGATGCAAGTCTCTATGAAATAAACAACTGAGCTACATACCGCTATACGTGTTGCTCATACTGATGGCCAGTCGCGCATGAGGCACGCATTCCTACATGAACTCACTCTGTGACGTGTAATGATACGTGTCAAGGCCTAGGAAGTTATATCAATAACTTTACAACTTTAGGTGGGTCTACTAGACACTAAGTCAGATACTACTCCTAACGTCAACGCCTTCGTTGACTGCACCCGAGTCTGCTCGAACGCGCACATTTATATAATGAATAAATATGTAACCAACAATAATTGAATTTAAACAGTACAACAAGGCAAGGTATACTTGCCTGCCCCGGGTAGCTGCGAAATCCAAAGCCCTGCTCCTGATGCCTCGGCAGTAGTGTCCAGCAATCCTATATAGGATATAGTAATGACCAAAATTAGTCACTACAATAGCACGACTAAAACACACTGTTCGTGTCTACAGCTGACGTAGGGTCGGAACTGTATATATATATATAGCTAATACAAGTACATACACTAAATCATACTTAATTATATTAAAATAATATATATGTTTAGTAGTACAAAAATAGTATTTATGTATTATTTAACAATAATACAGGTATTAAATATATGTACCTACTTGGCAATACCATAAATTTATATACTGATACATATATCTATATTTAGATAATTTATTTGTACATAAGTAAAAATACACATATTTCTATATATTTGAACATAATTCTTCCATATATATTAATTAATTACTTTGACATTAGAATTATTTATATAAGCAAATAATACCATATACGTAACAGGTCTATACATATTTATTTATTTTAGAAAAACATCTATGTTTAATAGTACAAAAATAGTACTTACTTATTAATTAGTAATACATTAATAATTTTGCTCATAATATATACATATATTTAGTAATATTTATAAGCACTCATTACTATATTTATGACTTAATACATAGACCCATATATTACCATATTTATGTGAACAAATATACTACATAAAATATATACGTAATTATATACTCTCATTTTATTTTCTAATGTTTTTAAATACACAAAAATACGTACATATTTATACATATATTTATACACAAAAATAAAGAAATGTGTATTAAGAATATATACCCACATATATATTTATATACATATATATATATATATATATATATATATATATATATATATATATATATATATATATATATATGCATATACATACTAGAGACTTAATACGTATAAGTACTTATATATAAAATATATTACATATACTTAATTTCCAGAAATGTATTTAAACATAATTTGTATTATACATTTAATATTCTTTATATATTAAAATACACATACATACATACATTATTTATATTCAAAAATAAACATTTATATATATATATATATATATATATATATATATATACATATATATATATATATATATACACATATACACTTATGGTATTTAAAGTATTTATATCAAGTATTCATATATATACTATGTATACATATACATAACATTATTAATTAAGCATTTATAAATATATACCTTATTTATACATTACACTCAGAAAGTATTTACAGTATATATATACTTTTAAATACTATTGAATACAGAAAATAATATATACATTTAGAATACATATAATATACGTATTTAAATACCGAATACACGAGATCCATATATATAACAGCTTGCAACCTAAAATACATGCATAATTACTAATAATTATACATAAAATATTATACCTAATCGACGCTCGGGTCGAGGGGAGTCTGGTGGTGGATTTTCGTCGGCGGGGGTGGCCGGTCGGCGCTCCGGCGTCGCGCGGGGAAGGGTCGGCAGCAGTAGCGGCTCAGCACGGCTCCAGCGCTGCGGGCTCGATAACTCCTCGAGGTGGTGGCGGCGTCGGCTGAAACTTCATGGGGAGGAAGAGGACTGGCTGGGGGAGGGCTCGGCGTAGTTTGGTGGCCGGAGGTTCGGTGGTGGCGGAGTACAAAGAGGAAGGACGGTCGGCTGTGCTGTGCGGGATGGTGTGGCCCGAGTCGGTGTGGTCGGCTGGGGAGGTGGCTGCCGGCGGCGTAGGGGTGGTTGGCGGTGGTGGCAGGTGGGGGGACGGTTCGGCGAAGGTGTCGGGTTAGTGTGGTGGCGTCTGGTGGTGGCAGGTGGCCGGCGTCGAGCTTGGGGTGGAGAGTTGGGGTCGGGTTGATGGTTGGAGGAAATAAGGGTTTTGGTATTTTTAGGGTTTGGTTTCTCTTTTAATGAGTTGTAGTATAGGTATATGTAGGAGAGAGAGTGAGGGGGGCTGCCTAGGGGTTAGGGCCGGCTGTGGGAATTTGTTGGGGTGTTGGGAAGCTTCTACATGATGAGGGGAGGGCTAGGATTTAGTTATTCAAAATGTAGGGCCATGATGTGCCCTACATAAAGTGATGTAAGTACATAGGAAAGGGGGGAAAATCAAATGCATATGATTGGTCATGACCATTTCTTTTCTCCATGATGGTTTGGGCCAATGAGAGGGGGACACCTCATTGCAATTTTATAATTAGGCCCCTGAACAATTTGGTATTTGCACAAATTGTGGAGTTGGGGATTTAATGTAACCAAACACCATTTTTGGTGTTCCTCATTGGACTAGGGTGGTGTATGGTGTTTTGTATGAGGCTTGTGGGTGTGGATGTGGGTTTGGGTTGGAGTTGGGTCTAATTTAATTGAGGTTAGGTAGCCACATTAATTAATTTATAATTAATGTAACGGGTATTTCTAATTTAATTTAAATAAAAACTGGGAGTCTAAATTTGGTTGGACAAGGGTCTTTGGTGTAGTAGGCTCAGTGTACTATAAAATCGTGATCTGGGTTGGTCAGAATTGGTTGAGGTTGGGTCTCAATATCAATTGGAACGGGCAGCGAACGTAATTACGCAATTTAATTAATTTGCGCACGGACGTTTGTAACGACTTTTGTGCGACTAAAATCAGGCACAAAAATCGGTATCCGGGGTTTGTCCTAGGTTCAATATGATGGGTTTACAGGTCTAGGTCAAATATGTAGAATTTGTTTTAGGGCAACAGCTAGGGTATTATCCCAAATAATTAAATCATTTCACAGGTATTTATAATATTATATATTAAATCATAATTAAGTCAGGTTAACCCTAATTAGGCTAATTTAATAATTTAACCCTAATTTCTGGTCGAGGGGGTTTACAACATACCCTCTGTCACGCCCCGAGGCGTCCCCCGAGTCGTGACCGCCGTGCGGGCCTGGAGTTGCGCCCGCACAAGGCTTTAATGATTTGCATAGCAAGCACATATTCAGAGTACGCAGATAAATTAAAACACAGATTTGAAACATAGAAAAGTTCTCTTTATTGATAATGAACATCTATTACAAACTCTTGAACGAGTTAGCTAATATGCCGTACGGCTTACAAAAGAGATGACTCAAAATGAGATAGCAGTCCTGTACATTACATCCCTTTATAAACTCAAAATGTATAGACCTCCAGGCTGGAGGACGGCTTTGCCACGGAGCTGCATTTGTGTATGAAGAGTTGCAAGCTCCTGACTTCAAAATGCTTCGGGGGCGCGGTGAAGATGCGCCAACAGTTGGACTGGATCGGGTAGACGACTTCGGCTCCTCGCTCGGTTCGCCTTGGTGCGGAGAACCTGTTTCAACGAGGGTCAGCATATCTAAACATGCTGGTGAAGGCGAGCTAGCCTGACTATACCAATCAACACGTTGTTTAGTGAAGTATGCACATTTTGTGGGTTTCTATCTTGCCTTAGTTCATTTACAAGTAAGCAGCATATTGAATTTACTGAAATGAACGTGCCACCGTTAGGTAGATTTTACCTGACCGTCTGAATTACCTGCACAATACTTACTATGCCTTCCCTGCCACGAAGACACAAGTTAGTATGCAACAGGTTTAAATATACACAATGATCACTGGCATGGTTGCCATAATGGACATAGCCGGGGACAAGGATAGCATGCTACGAGAGAACACGATTGCGCTGCAAGCTATCCGGTCCCGAACACGAAGACTACACACGAGTTCCGCCCGGATCGGATCGGTGCCAGTGCCCCAGCGACCGTCCGCAGAACCAATACCTTGTGCACAAGTTGTCCATGATCGAACACGATGAACAAGTTAACAGTCATGCATTTGAGGCAACACGAGTGCAAGAACACGAGTACACGACAAGCAGTATTGCATGATTTATTTTGCATAGCCTCCCTGAACAATTATGCATATACAAGATATGTTCTATACTTAGCACGTTTTATAGAACATTTGCACGAACAAGCATACGATAAGGCAACAGTTCACAGGTTTGATTGACAAGCATAATAACCAAGTATATTTGTCTTTTATCTTGGTTTCTTTTATTATTATTTGGTATCGTTTGATCGGGGCAAAGGAGAGTGCAGATTGATTAGCTGTGAAGCTTGGAAGCAGGACTAGCTAATCGGGTTGGTAGCCACTCACTTAGATTTGGAAAGAAGAAGGAAAGAGGCGCTTCACGACTCCGCTCGCAAGCCGCCTACTGCTCGTTCACCTGCACACGAACAGCTCGATTAATACTTCTTCCTCTCTTTCCAATCTCGGAATAGAAGTGCAAGTCAATGAACGAAAACAATGAAAACCATCGAAACCGTTCAAGAAAACAAGCAAGTCCCAAAACCAACTCAAAGCACGAAAGCAACAAGCGACATCGAAAACCAAGGCAATAAAAGATAGCAGCGGAGAGGTCCCTCCTGACTCTGCCGCTAAGTCGATCCTTGGGGCACAGTCCACCGAATATGGGAATCGATTCCGAAGAAACAAATCTATAACGAGGACGAGTTCTTAATTCAATCTATCCCGATCGAACGATACCGTCTTGTATTTCTTAGCCGCGCTCTCCGCATCGGGAGAACGGGGCGCTACATCCTACCCAACTAATTAAAAGTTTCGTCCCGAAACTTAAGGTAGAACTTACCGTTAGGGATTATTTCGTTGGGGACGACGATCAGGAAGGTTCGGACAGGAATTAATAGCATGGCCTGATCGTCCACAAGCGAGGCATAATCCAAGTCTCAAGCGGCAGTCTTTCTTGTCGTGTCCAGTCTTTCTACAAAACCGACACGTAATGTTCTAATGCTTTATTTGTTGACTACCGTCGTTCCGACGCTTTGCAGCGTTGTTTCCTCTGTCGTTGCTTTGGCGTTTGTGACTGGATGTATGCACAGTGCCGATAGGAACGTGAGGATAGTGTGGTTCGAACGACAGGGCATGATTCATGACTTCACGCATTGTACGATACTGAGGAACGGCTACGTGCGAATGAATGACAGGGCGTAGTCCACCTTCAAACCTTCTAGCTCGACTCGCTGCATCAGGTAAATAGGCCCTAGCGAATTTGGAGAGTCGGTTGAACTCGGCGGAGTACTCCTTAACTGTCATGCTGCCTTGCCGCAGCTGCACGAACTCGTTTTCCATCTGGCGTTGGACTGGAGGGGGTACATACTCCTCTTCGAACGCGGCACGAAAAGTCGTCCACGAGATCGCCTCCTCTCCGTGATCAAATTGGAGAGATCGTCGATGCACGTCCCACCAATCGTGCGCGTTGAGGCGGAGCTGTAGTTGCGCGCAGGAGACGCGCTTATCTTCGGGGACCTCTAGCAGAGCGAAGTGATCTTCAAGTTCGGCCAACCAATCTAGAGCTACGACTGGGTCCTCAGTCCCGTTGAATGGGGTGTTACAGACTTTCTTGAAGTGGCCAAAGTCGAAGGCAGTCACGTCCCTCGCTCTTGGAATTTGCGGTATCTCTACTTCAATCACGGGCTGCTCCACCAGAGTCGTTGTTGTTGCGGCGGAATGGTTGGCAGCCAGAGTCTAAACGATCTGATGCAGGGTATCTACCTGCTTCTGTTGGACTGAGAATCGTGCTTCTATATTGTCTTAAAACTTGAGCTGACTCTCTTCCGCCCGCTTCTTGGCCCGTTCATGGCGAGCCTCGTCCCTTTGTTGGTTTTCCCCCAACATCCGTAATATTTGCTGAACGGGATCGATGCTTGGCGTGGCTCGCTGGCTTTCTGAACTTCCCGAAGTGCCCGAACTACTTCCTTGGCCTTGCGTTTCATCCGGGACTTGCGCTGCAGATTGCGCTGGAACCATTCCTTCAAAAGAAGGTAAATTACATTAGGATCATAATGTATTATGGACTTATTGCATGAATATATCTTATTTTGGCCTAGCGAGTTCAAGAGTTCGCATAGAAATTTGATCGTTAAAGGAACTTTTCCAGCACGAAGTCTAAGGAACTTTGAATCTGTGCTCTGATACCACTATGTCACGCCCCGAGGCGTCCCCCGAGTCGTGACCGCCGTGCGGGCCTGGAGTTGCGCCCGCACAAGGCTTTAATGATTTGCATAGCAAGCACATATTCAGAGTACGCAGATAAATTAAAACACAGATTTGAAACATAGAAAAGTTCTCTTTATTGATAATGAACATCTATTACAAACTCTTGAACGAGTTAGCTAATATGCCGTACGGCTTACAAAAGAGATGACTCAAAATGAGATAGCAGTCCTGTACATTACATCCCTTTATAAACTCAAAATGTATAGACCTCCAGGCTGGAGGACGGCTTTGCCACGGAGCTGCATTTGTGTATGAAGAGTTGCAAGCTCCTGACTTCAAAATGCTTCGGGGGCGCGGTGAAGATGCGCCAACAGTTGGACTGGATCGGGTAGACGACTTCGGCTCCTCGCTCGGTTCGCCTTGATGCGGAGAACCTGTTTCAACGAGGGTCAGCATATCGAAACATGCTGGTGAAGGCGAGCTAGCCTGACTATACCAATCAACACGTTGTTTAGTGAAGCATGCACATTTTGTGGGTTTCTATCTTGCCTTAGTTCATTTACAAGTAAGCAGCATATTGAATTTACTGAAATGAACGTGCCACCGTTAGGTGAATTTTACCTGACCGTCTGAATTACCTGCACAATACTTACCATGCCTTCCCTGCCACGAAGACACAAGTTAGTATGCAACAGGTTTAAATATACACGATGATCACTGGCATGGTTGCCATAATAGACGTAGCCGGGGACAAGGATAGCATGCTACGAGAGAACACGATTGTGCTGCAAGCTATCCGGTCCCGAACACGAAGACTACACACGAGTTCCGCCCGGATCGGATTGGTGCCAGTGCCCCAGCGACCGTCCGCAGAACCAATACCTTGTGCACAAGTTGTCCATGATCGAACACGATGAACAAGTTAACAGTCATGCATTTGAGGCAACACGAGTGCAAGAACACGAGTACACGACAAGCAGTATTGCATGATTTATTTTACATAGCCTCCCTGAACAATTATGCATATACAAGATGTGTTCTATACTTAGCACATTTTATAGAACATTTGCACAAACAAGCATACGATAAGGCAACAGTTCACAGGTTTGATTGACAAGCATAATAACCAAGTATATTTGTCTTTTATCTTGGTTTCTTTTATTATTATTTGGTATCGTTTGATCGGGGCAAAGGAGAGTGCAGATTGATTAGCTGTGAAGCTTGGAAGCAGGACTAGCTAATCGGGTTGGTAGCCACTCACTTAGATTTGGAAAGAAGAAGGAAAGAGGTGCTTCACGACTCCGCTCGCAAGCCGCCTACTGCTCGTTCACCTGCACACGAACAGCTCAATTAATACTTCTTCCTCTCTTTCCAATCTCGGAATAGAAGTGCAAGTCAATGAACGAAAACAATGAAAACCATCGAAACCGTTCAAGAAAACAAGCAAGTCCCAAAACCAACTCAAAGCACGAAAGCAACAAGCGACATCGAAAACCGAGGCAATAAAAGATAGCAGCGGAGAGGTCCCTCCTGACTCTGCCGCTAAGCCGATCCTTGGGGCGCAGTCCACCGAATATGGGAATCGATTCCGAAGAAACAAATCCATAACGAGGACGAGTTCTTAATTCAATCTATCCCGATCGAACGATACCGTCTTGTGTTTCTTAGCCGCGCTCTCCGTATCGGGAGAACGGGGCGCTACACCCTCCTTAGAGCATTTCGTCCTCGAAATTAAAACAGACATATATCAAAACTATTGAATAAAATAAATACTATCACATACCTCGGCCTTCGAAGAGATAGGGAAAACGTTGCCGAATATCGTCCTCTCGTTCCCAGGTTGATTCACCTGGTACGTGATGTCTTCATGCGACACGAACTAGAGGGATAGTCTGGCCTCGCAGTACCTTCTTGCTTCGGTCTAGGATCTCTACTGGCTCATCCTGGTATGACAAGCTTGGACCAACGGTGATCTCCGAGTGGTCAAGCACATGACTCAGATCCGGTATGTACCTCCTCAGCTGAGATACATGGAAGACATCGTGAACTCCTTCCAGTGTCTGCGGCAAGGCCAATCTGTAAGCAACTTTTTCGACGCGCTCTATCACATCGAAGGGTCCGATGTACCTCGGACTCAGCTTGCCTCTACCTCCGAATCTGATGGTACCATAAGTAGGCGATATCCTCAAAAATACATGGTCACCCTCCTTGAACTCCATGGCCTGCGGGGCGCATCTGCCCAATGTTTCCGTCTGTCCCGTACTGCACGCAGGTGGCTCTGAATCTGCTTGGCCTTCTCCATTGTATGTGTCACCAATTCTGGACCAAGTATCTGACGCTCTCCCACGTCACTCCAACAAACTGGTGACCTACATTTCCTGTCGTACAGTGCCTCTTAAGGTGTCATCTGTATGTTAGCCTGGTAGCTGTTATTGTAGGAGAATTCTACCAATATTAGATGGTCCTCCCAAGATCCTCCAAAATCAATCATGCATGCTCTCAACGGATCTTCCAATATCTGTATCGTACGCTCTGACTGTCCATCAGTCTGTGGATGATACGCAGTGCTGAACTTGAGACGAGTTCCTAAGCTCTCCTGCATACTCCGCCAAAAATGTGACGTGAATCTGGAATCAGGAGCCGATACGATGCTGCTAGGCACTCCATGTAGTCGTACTATCTGTCTCATATACATATCAGCTAGTATCTCTGTGGATTGCCCTACTCTGAAGGGCAAGAAATGGGCAGACTTGGTGAGTCTGTCTATGACAACCCAAATTGCATCCTTTCCGCTAGGGCTCTGCGGGAATCCTGTGACGATGTCCCTGTTAAAGTGTTCCCACTTCCACTCGGATATGGAAAGCGACTGCAATAATCCTGCAGTCCTCTGATGTTCAGCCTTGACTTGCTGACAAACTAAATATTTTGCCACGAATCTTGTAATCTCTCTCTTCATCCCATGCCACCAGAAATGCTGCCTCAAGTCTCGGTACATCTTCGTACCCCCGGGATGAATGGAATAAATCGAGCTATGTGTTTCGATCATCAACTCTTGGCGTAGCTCGCCGCTCGGAACATATAGGCGATCTCCACACCTCAATGTTCCGTCTCCATGAATCCTGAGTCCTGTTTGCATGTCGGCCTCTGTCCTTTCTCGCAATCGTCTAAATCTCGTATCTGTAGGCAAGGCTGCCTTGATCCTCTCAATAAATATGGACTGAACTTCGAGACTGGCCATCTGTCCATCCATGCCTGACATTACAATCTCTATCCCAAGCTTATGGAGATCCTCTAGCAATTGTCGCTGGGTCATCAAAAGTATGCCATGGGCTTCCTGCTTAAGGTATCTGCTACGACATTCAACTTGCCAGGGTGGTACTGTAACTCAATGTCATAATCGGTCATCAACTCTAGCCAACGTATCTGCCTCTTGTTGAGCTCCTTCTGCGTGTAGACGTACTTCAGGCTTTTATGATCTGTATAAATCTCAACACGCTCACCCTAAGGTAATGTCTCCATATCTTTAGTGCAAATATCACCGCAGCTAGCTCCAAGTCGTGCGTCGGATAGTTCTTCTCATGAACTCTCAACTGTCTCGATGCGTAGGCTATCACCTTGCCGTGTTACATCAGTACACATCCCAATCCGCTCCCTGACACATTACTGTACACTACAAATCCTCCTGATCCTGAGGGTAGTGTCAAAATCGGTGCTGATGTCAGACGCTTCTTCAGCTCATCGAAAGCCGCCTGACACTCATCGGTCCAGATAAACTCTTTGCCTTTACGCGTCAGTCGCGTCATAGGTACAGCTATCCTCGAAAAGTTTTCTACGAACCTCCGGTAATATCCGACAAGTCCGAGGAAACTCCTAACCTCTGTAACTGATGTAGGGGTAGGCCAGGTCTCTACTGCAGCTATCTTCTCCGGATCAACTGATAGTCCATCTCCGGTGATTATGTGTCCCAGAAATGGTACTCTATCCAAGCAAAACTCATATTTGCTGAGTTTGGCGTACAGCCTCTCATGTCTCAGCGTCTCCAACACGATTCTGAGATGCCTCTCAGGCTCCTCCTGGCTCTTGGAATATATCAAGATGTAGTCTATAAATACCACCACGAACTTATCCAAGTACTGGTGGAAGACATTGTTCATTTGGCTCACAAATACTGCTGGCGCTTGGTTAAACCAAACGTCATGACTAGAAACTCATAGTGTCCATACTACGTCTAAAAAGTCGTCTTAGGAATGCCCTCTCTCTGTGCCTAGATCTGATGATAGCTGGATCTGAGATCGATCTTCAAAATACATATGCACCACTTAGCTGATTCAACTGTACCGTCCCGTTTTTCTTCGGCATAATTAAGATGGGTATTGCCCCATGGAGAAACACTAGCCCGACCAAAACCCTTGTCTAAGAGACCCTCCACGACGGACCCACAACTCAACCAACTCTATCGGTGCTAGTCTGAAGACGGAAAATTAACTGGCTCGGCTCTTGGAGTCAAGTCTATAACAACTCTATCTCTCTGTCAGGTGGCAGGCCTGGAAGATTATCTAGAATCACATCCTCAACCCTGATATAATATGGTGGTACACTGGTTTACCTCATGCGTTGTATACTCCTAAGATAGATGGGCACCATGCTCCCATGCTCCCTGAAGTAACTCAACTCAAGGTAATCTGGTGGCCATAAATAACGTAATTATGTCGACAATCTAGTATCGCGTGGTATTGGCTCAATCAACTCATGCTAGGACGGTGTCATCGTCCAGACTTAATCCTCAAAATAAATTCTCCTATTCTGTTTACCACACTAATCCTCTGGAAGAAAAAAATTCTTTCCTGTCTAAAATATAATTTCACTTCTCAAATTTTCTCTAAAATTTCATTCCTCAAATTTCTTCTTTTCGTTATTTATCTCTCCAAGTCACATAGTACAATAATGGTATCACTCAAGCACATTTCTTAAAACCAGATCATTATCTTCCAATTGAGAGCCTGAAATTTTATCTTCTCTAGTCCATAATATCATTCCTAATATTGCTATAACATGCAACCACTAGTTTCCAGCATCGGGCTATGCATTTCCTTAGACTATTCTAGGCCATGATCAATAATCCTTCCAGCTCTTAGTACTTCTAAGATCACTGCTACCTCAAGCACGGGTAGGGTACTACTGGGTCCAACTCTCTTGCCAACCTTCTACACTAGTTCTAGAATCCAAAGAACCCTTCAATCTATTCTTATAAGGGAACAATCTTCTCCGAGAAAGGTATACAAATTCTATCTCCTGTCGTCTGGTCTTCGATCTTCTTCTGGAGGGAAGTCATCAGTCACAAGCATTCGTCTCCCTGAATAATAGGGGACGAGGAACAAGGATGGCGATATTGACGAAGATTGAACGAATGTAAATTGGAAGTCCAAGGGCGATAATCACATACAAGAGAAGTTTTAAAATCGGTTATGGATTGAGAACTTATTCATATTAATCCTAAGTTGCAGGCTCGTTCGGTACAGTAACGTAACCGATACGATTTGCTCAGAGACCTGCATGGGCCACCACTAAAACCATGTCATGCCCCAGTCCCAAAATATATGAGACCAGACACGTGGCAATTGCCAGCTGGTATGACTCCGTAGGGCTTTTCAATTTAATGGACCCGACGAAGTGCACTTACGCTGTCCATGGTCAAGTGATCCAAGTAATAATCTATTGCTAATATACAACAACTAAATCTAGATCTCAATCCAGGATAAGTAATCTCAAGAAAGAACGATACGCATCATCAGTCTGCAGCCTAATAATACATCCGTTCGAATAGACCAGAAGAACAATATAGGTCTATAAACACTAGGCTATATAAGCAGAATAAAATGGAAAGTAATACAAGACTGAAATAGCTGGAAATATAAATACACCAGCAATGACGTCCACACTCTATCAGATCAAGTATCCTGCAACTGCACAAACAACTTGGAAGGGTTCCAGGTCCTCAGAGGGACGTAACAAGATACAAAAAAATACATGCCATAAAGTAAGTACTGAGTAAATAAAGGGGGGTGTGCTAACCATCTAAGTAAATGCAATTTAAGGAACTGGTAGTACGCATGGGAATATGTAGGCTCAGACATATGCTGACGTAATTCACCAGTCGTCGGGACTGGCTAGTATATGCCACATATGCCCCCGTTTAAGGGCATTGATGCTATCCCCATCTCCTAAGAGCATGGTAACTTGAAACATATTACAACTCCCCATCTCCGAAGAGCATGGTAACCCGAAATATGTTGCAACTCCCCATCTTCGAAGAGCATGGTAACCCAAAATATGTTGCAACTCCCCATCTCATAAGAGCATGGTAACTCGCTATATATACCGTAATCCCCATCTCCGAAGAGCATGGTAACTTGAGTATATATCAGGAGGGTGTCCCATGCGCCTACTAGATGTCTTTCCCGCCCAATGTAGATGTACAAATCGTGAAAACGATATGGACATCTCATACTATGATGCAAGTCTCTATGAAATAAACAACTGAGCTACATACCGCTACACGTGTTGCTCATACTGATGGCCAGTCGCGCATGAGGTACGCGTCCCTACATGAACTCACTCTGTGACGTGTAATGATACGTGTCAAGGCCTGGGAAGTTATATCAATAACTTCACAACTTTAGGTGGGTCTACTAGACACTAAGTCAGATACTACTCCTAACGTCAACGCCTTCGTTGACTGCACCCGAGTCTGCTCGGACGCGCACATTTATATAATGAATAAATATATAACCAACAATAATTGAATTTAAACAGTACAACAAGGCAAGGTATACTTGCCTGCCCCGGGTAGCTGCGAAATCTAAAGCCTTGCTCCTAATGCCTCGGCAGTAGTGTCCAGCAATCCTATATAGGATATAGTAATGACCAAAATTAGTCGCTACAATAGCACGACTAAAACACACTGTTCGTGTCTACAGCTGACGTAGGGTCGGGACTGTATATATATATATAGCTAATACAAGTACATACACTAAATCATACTTAATTATATTAAAATAATATATATATGTTTAGTAGTACAAAAATAGTATTTATGTATTATTTAACAATAATACAGGTATTAAATATATGTACCTAGTTGGCAATACCATAAATTTATATACTGATACATATATCTATATTTAGATAATTTATTTGTACATAAGTAAAAATACACATATTTCTATATATTTGAACATAATTCTTCCATATATATTAATTATTTACTTTGACATTAGAATTATTTATATAAGCAAATAATACCATATACGTAACAGGTCTATACATATTTATTTATTTTAGAAAAACATCTATGTTTAATAGTACAAAAATAGTACTTACTTATTAATTAGTAATACATTAATAATTTTTCTCATAATATATACATATATTTAGTAATATTTATAAGCACACATTACTATATTTATGACTTAATACATAGACCCATATATTACCATATTTATGTGAACAAATATACTACATAAAATACATACGTAATTATATACTCTCATTTTATTTTCTAATGTTTTTAAATACACAAAAATACGTACATATTTATACATATATTTATACACAAAATAAAGAAATGTGTATTAAGAATATATATCCATATATATATTTATATACATATATATATATATATATATATATATATATATATATATATATATATATATATATATATATATATATATATATATATATATATACACATACATACTAGAGACTTAATACGTATAAGTACTTATATATAAAATATATTACATATACTTAATTTCCAGAAATGTATTTAAACATAATTTGTATTATACATTTAATATTCTTTATATATTAAAATACACATACATACATACATTATTTATATTTCAAAAATAAACATTTATTTGTATATATATATATATATATACATATATATATATATACACATATACACTTATGGTATTTAAAGTATTTATATCAAGTATTCATATATATACTATGTATACATATACATAACATTATTAATTAAGCATTTATAAATATATACCTTATTTATACATTACACTCAGAAAGTATTTACAGTATATATATACTTTTAAATACTATTGAATACAGAAAATAATATATACATTTAGAATACATATAATATACGTATTTAAATACCGAATACACGAGATCCATATATATAACAGCTTGCAACCTAAAATACATGCATAAATACTAATAATTATACATAAAATATTATACCTAATCGACGCTCGGGTCGAGGGGAGTCTGGTGGTGGATTGTCGCCGGCGGGGGTGGCCGGACGGCGCTCCGGCGTCGCGCGGGGAAGGGTCGACAGCAGCAGCGGCTCAGCACGGCTCCAGCGCTGCGGGCTCGATAACTCCTCGAGGTGGTGGCGGCGTCGGCTGAAACTTCACGGGGAGGAAGAGGACTGGCTGGAGGAGGGCTCGGCGGAGTTTGGTGGCCGAAGGTGCGGTGGTGGTGGAGTACGAAGAGGAAGGGCGGTCGGCTATGCTGTGCGGGATGGTGTAGCCCGAGTCGGTGTGGTCGGCTGGAGAGGTGGCTGCCGGCGGCATAGGGGTAGTTGGCGGTGGTGGCAGGTGGGGGGACGGTCCGACGAAGGTGTCGGGTTAGTGTGGTGGCGTCTGGTGGTGGCAGGTGGCCGGCGTCGGGCTCGGGGTGGAAAGTTGGGGTCGGGTTGATGGTTGGAGGAAATAAGGGTTTTGGTATTTTTAGGGTTTGGTTTCTCTTTTAATGAGTTGTAGTGTAGGTATATGTAGGAGAGAGAGTGAGAGGGGGCTGTCTAGGGGTTAGGGCCGGCTGTGGGAATTTGTTGGGGTGTTGGGAAGCTTCTACATGATGAGGGGAGGGCTAGGATTTAGTTATTCAAAATGTAGGGCCATGATGTGCCCTACATAAAGTGATGTAAGTACATAGAAAAGGGGGAAAAATCAAATACATATGATTGGTCATGACCATTTCTTTTCTCCATGATGGTTTGGGCCAATGAGAAGGGGACACCTCATTGCAATTTTGTAATTAGGCCCCTGAACAATTTGGTATTTGCACAAATTGTGGAGTTGGGGATTTAATGTAACCAAACACCATTTTTGGTGTTCCTCATTGGACTAGGGTGGTGTATGGTGTTTTGTATGAGGCTTGTGGGTGTGGATGTGGGTTTGGGTTGGAGTTGGGTCTAATTTAATTGAGGTTAGGTAGCCACATTAATTAATTTATAATTAATGTAACGGGTGTTTCTAATTTAATTTAAATAAAAACCGGGAGTCTAAATTTGGTTGGACAAGGGTCTTTGGTGTAGTAGGCTCAGTGTACAATAATATCGTGATCTGGGTTGGTCAGAATTGGTTGAGGTTGGGTCTTAATGTCAATTGGAACGGGCAGCGAACGTAATTACACAATTTAATTAATTTGCGCACGGACGTTTGTAACGACTTTTGTGCGACTAAAATCAGGCACAAAAATCGGTATCCGGGGTTTGTCCTGCGTTCAATATGATGGGTTTATAGGTCTAGGTCAAATATATGGAATTTGTTTTAGGGCAACAGCTAGGGTATTATCCCAAATAATCAAATTATTTCACAGGTATTTATAATACTATATATTAAATCATAATTAAGTCAGGTTAACCCTAATTAGGCTAATTTAATAATTTAACCCTAATTTTTGTTCGAGGGGGTTTACAAAACTTCTCCTTGAAAAGGTCTTTGAATAATTTCTAAATGAGTCCTGGTACTACGATCCTGGGGTCTGTCCGAAACCATGTCAATGTAATATCGAATATCATATACCCCGTTGCCTCTATCTGTTGCATCTCTAGAATCTGCGCCAGCCGCAGGTTCTGCTCGATGTCCTCTATCCAATCATCCGCATAAAGGATTACCTCTATGCCTCTGAAGTCCTTTGGGCCCATCCTCTTTAAGTCTATGATGGTACCCGGCCTCGGCTGCTGAGGAATAAACTGAGGTGGTACCATTTGTGGCTGGACTGTAGTAGCTCTCTCAACTGCTGCAAGTGCGATCTGGTGAGTATTCTCCACGCTCTGTTGCAGGACCTCTGACTATCGCTGCTGAGCCTCCATCACCTGCTAGAAGAGTGCGAACATCTATGTCTGATCGACTACTGGTGGTAGAAGTGGAAGATACTCGGAAAATGTCTGCGCTGTCCTCGGTACTAGAGGTGGAGCACCTCCGTAAGCTGCTGCCGATAAGCCTACCTGGACCGGTGGAGCTGACATCCTGAATGTAGGTACTGGACCATCGTCTGAGGGTGCTGGCCTCAAGGGTAATAAAGTGACTGATCGTGCTATCACGGCACCTGATCGCTGGGAACGCATCTTCGGCGGCATCCTGAAGATAGATTGAAATAAGAAATCAATATTGAATATGATACGATATCATTAAAGAAGGACATAACTTATTCAAAGTAAAGCAATATTTAATAGATAAGAATTTGTAAAATAGATTTTTGGAATGTTTCCTAGATGTGATTAAGTAAACTCTCAGCCTAAATCCTATTTCCTAAAGCAGGCTCGTAGCAGTACTCTAGATGAGAATAACTACGAAATCGCACTAATTATGAATCTTGACCTGCATGGGCCACCACTAAAAATGTGTCCCAACCCGCACCCGAATATTCAGGCACGAGTACGTGGTTACGCCCAGCCTACGTCGTAGCATCGGCGGTAGAACGCTGTCTGGGTTATTTCTAACTATCTAATATTTCAACAATATAATATGGTACCTGTCAATTATCTCAACTCCAAATGGAGGAACAATATGGTATCTCACATGAATAACTAATCTCAATCATAAAACAAACTAAGGAAGAATAATGCAGGAATGGAATAGAGAAAGAAAGAATAAGATACAATTCACAATCTAAAATAATAATACAAACTATGAATCTCAACAAATAGAATAGTCTAATACAAGCCAACACAAATAACTAGACCTCCTCGGGCTGTGCAACTAAGTCCTCCTGCTCTACAAGAGTATCCTTTAAAGGTACGCCATCCTGTGGCCCGTAGAATATGAGATACTGCTCTGTAAGCCTGTCATCTAGAAAAATATATCCAGTCAGGATTGGAGCGAAGTACATACCTCTGAAAATAGTTTCAATAACATAATTGAGCATATAAAACAGATAATAGAAATAAAATACAAGATCACTAACATATGAATGAATAAATAATAGATATACAGGTAATGTACGAGAATATAGAACAATAATATAAATATCAGTAATCTGATGAAGTAACTACAATCTAACTAATGTGCCTCAGAATATAAGTTCAATATGTGATCGAGTTGGGTGAACATGATCAGGTAAGACGATTATAAGTTAGGTATGTAACCAGAATGTACACGATGTAATAATGGGACTTTGATCACACAATCAACTCTTACTCTCCCACCCCTAACTAATACCGATGGATCCAATCACGATACGCTACGAACACGAAATATAACCACTGAACACGAGCAATGGGTGTACACGAATATCATATCCACCAAACATGAGCGGTGGGTATACACGAATAAGCACACTGAATATGAGCAGTGTGTGAACACGAAATATAATCAATACCCAATATACACGATAAGATACATGTACACGAGTACCCGCTAAATACGGTAGGGGATAACATCTCCTGACGGGATACATGTAGTACAAGTCTGTGAAATCACTGTGTCGGGATCAAGTATACAATTCTAGAATATGCATATATATAATATTATAAATTAAAAACTATCAGAGAAATGTACTCGCCTAAAGTCCGGAGCAAGGTATGTCTCTCGATGCCCAAGCTGGTATCACACAGACCTATATATGGTATGTTGTATCAATACAAGGTTCAAGAATGAAAAATAAGTTAATATGATGCAATTCTAGGTCAATAAGCTATTTCTAGATCAAACCAATAAAATCTAGGTTGCAAAAGTCTAATACTAAGTCATTAAGTCGATACACTATGAAACTAAACTATACAAGCTAATCTAAGATACTAAAAGATACTCAAAAAGCCGTATCCTAAGATACGCAAGTTTAATTATAGGAAAATAGTATTTTAGATATATATATACAAGTCAACAATTATAATACTATATCAAAAAAAATGAAATATGATACCTTGGGTTTGTACCAATGCGTATCACACCTATCTCGATACCCAAACTCAATACCTTGGGTATCGACCCAATACCATATTATTACCTTGGTATCCCGAGGTAATCCAAAACTCTATTAATATACCTAATAAACATATAGAAACCCAACCAATATACTAACTATAACTAACAATATTATATATACCAATACTACATATATACATAATGCATATAGCTAAACTATATACTAAGTACTATAGTCTAATACAATACCTAGATACTAACTACAATATAATATTAACTTACCAATACCCTAAGTAAACTACTCTTAACTAATAATCAAAGCCAAGACTTACCAACTAACCCAAACCTAAATAACCTTGATAACTAACTATAATATAATGCTCAAGACTAACTATCTAATCAATACAATACCACACTAACTAATATAATATACATACATAGATAGCTAACTAACTACAAAATCAAAAACCAAACTAACTGCTTACATAACTATTAACGAACTCTTACTAATTGGCTACTAACTAACTAACTCTAATACCTTGAATACCCAAACCCAAGTACCCAAATTAATAACTGAAACTAAACTGAATATGTCACTACCATATTTTTTAGGAAAGAGTATTTTAGTAATTTTATATTTAATTAAATATTTCCATGATAAATAATTAATTGTTGTATTATTTAATTGTTGTTAGATGTTAGTTATTTAATTTAAACTTGTGTTAGTAGACCTAACTAGTTAGTTTAGACCCATGGACCAACATAAATTAATTGGTTAGAACTTAGCCCATTTAGAAAGCCCATTGTTAAGGAGATGGATTAAATTAATTAAACCATTAGACTAGAAGCTTCCTTCCTTAATTATTTCTTCATGAGAGGCCCCAAGGGGTATATTGGATATTACATGATAGCTTGAGGAAGGGGAAAGGGGGCCGGCCTATTTAGAGGGGGGAAATCATTTCTCTCTTCTCTTTTTATTTCAAAACTAGATCTAGAATTTTTCTCAACCAAATTCCTTCATTCCTACTTCATTTTCCTACTAAATTTCATTCCAATTCCTTTCCAAATCACCATTGGAGGCTTGAGAAGCAAGGATCAAGAAGGAAGAAGTAAGGATCTACAAAGAGGAGCAAGGATCTACAAGTTGGAGCCAATTTTATCTCATTTGGAGGTTGAATTGGGAATCCATCTCCCAATAGGTACAATTCAGTTTTTTCTCTTAATGTAAGTTCTAAATCTGAGATTTAACCATGAAAAATCAACCCATATGCATAGGCTACCCATAGGATTTGGTTTTGTGTTCATAGGAGGCCTATTAAGAAAGTTATGGTACTTTTTGTGTCAATTTTAGGAGAATTCCGAGATTGACATTTGTTGTGTATATCAATTGGTCCTATAGATCAATTTGGCATGTGCTTGTGTGATTGGGGCTAGTGCCATATCCACAATTGGGTACGTGTAGGTCGTATCCCTATAATTTGGTGATACGTGTTAATTTGGGGGGTTTTCGCTCCGACACAGGACTTTGTACATGTCATATTTTGACACGGACACGCAGATTTATATTTGATTCTTCGTATTGTTCATAAATAATATATGTAACTTGTTCGTGTCCTTCGGGGTACGTTTGGATGTGTGGTGGACTCGTGTCAAATGCGTATCCTAGATCTAGTAGGATACGGTGTGATACTCTCCATATGTTTGTGCATATTATATGTAGATCTATTTCTTGTATTCTTAAATCATGGAGTATGTGTTTGTACATACATATAGATATTTATATATAGATATGGTATATATAATTATGCTTCGTGTGTCTTAGATCTATGTATTATGTATGTACTATATGTATATATGTTGTACTACATATATGTATGTTATTATTATATGTGTTTTGTGTATATATTCTATATAGTTGTAACTATGTGATACTATATTATAACTATGTATTATTGTGTTAGAATATATATATTGTAGTATGTATATATATATGTATATTTTTAATGGATATTTATATTTATATATGGATGTTATATGATTACATATACATATATGTATAGTTGTCTATATATATTAATATGTATGTGTGTGCATGTTACTATATCATAGTTATGTACATAATAATAGGGAGGGTGTATGTATAGTTTTTATTGGTATATATATATATATATATATATATATATATATATATATATATATATATATATATATATATATATATTAGATTATATATATATTATGGCGACAGCAGCTATTGGTGACAGTCGCCGTCACCAAAGCAGCAGCAGCTCCTGTAGCAGTAGCAACAGCAATGGTGACAGCAGTCGGAGCTGTCACCAAAACAGCAGCAGCGGCTGGAACACTGGCAGCGCCGTCAACAGCAGATTGGTGACGTCTGCAAACCGTCACCAAAGTAGTACTAGCAGTGGGAACAGTCAGCAGCAGCAGCGACAGTAGATTTAGCAACGGTCAGAACCATCACCAAAGGGGCAGCGTATCAGAATATCAGGTTTTCAGCACTATTTTTAGTGACAGTTGGCAGATTATATACATATATACTTATATACTTATATATATATATATATATATATATATATATATATATATATATTGGTATTTATTATAGATGTAAATGTATTCTTAATTGCTAATTTTATTATAGAATATGTATAATTTATAGTATATGTATTATATATATATACGGGTAGTTAATATAACGAGGTATTGGGTATTACCTTGAGAAAACCAAGGTAAATGGGGATACCCAAGATATTGGATTTGGGTATCAAGTTTGTGAATTTTTGTTGAGATACCAAGTTGGTTCAAAACCACGGTACCTATTTAATGTTGTAAATTATGATTCTATATTATTAATAATTGTTTGATATATATGTATTGATGTTTTACCTTAGATTCACGTATCCGGAGATACGGTATCCTAATATTTAAGATATGGTTTTTATAGCTTAGACTTTAGTATCTTGAACCATATATCCTTGTGTTAGTCTTGTGCAATCTAGTAATAGGTAGTTGACCATAGTTGACCATAGTTTGACTATATTTGACCATAGTTGACTTTTGACTTAGAATTGACTTATTGACCTATAAATTGACTAGTTTAACTTATTCTCTTTCCAGAATCTTGTATTGATGTTGTATTCCATATCTAGGTCTTCGAGACACCGTATCAGACATCTGTGAGACTATTCTTTGGACTTCAGGCGAGTACATTCTCTGATAGTTTCTCATTTATGATATCCTCTATGTTCATTATATCTAGTGTAGATATCCTTGTTCTCTTGACACGATGGTTACACGGATTGGTATATCCGGATCTCGTCATGAGTATTATTCTTTGGTATATGGTGTATCTTGTGCAAGCCTTATTTTAATGATTATCTTGTACATGTACAGACACTGATTCTTGGGAAGACTAGCTATCCTCTTGGGAAATCTTGTGCCATAGCGTACCATGGTTGGATCTATTATACCAGTCGAGGGTGGAAAGTATTTTAGTGTATATATGTGATCATATCCTCCTTGTATAAAGTCTTGCATTGAATAGTGTTAATCATACACCGCACGTATGATTAGCCAGGCTATATATCTTGTATCAAGTTCCCAAGTCGATCACATGTTAAAGCTAGTACTCACACACTTAGATATTAGTATTCTTGTTTATTGACATATTGCTCATTATTTTATTTATTCCAGTATTTTGTTATTGTATATATATCTCTCGTATCTATTGTGCATCTTGTATATTCACATCTATTTACTGTTACATAGTTTTTATCATTAATTAGAACTACTGTTAAAGATGTACTCTGCTCCATTCCTGACTGGATATATTTTTTCCAGATGATACTGAGGACTGGTACCCTACACATTATGGACCTCAGGATATTGTGGGTCTAGAGTCTGAGACCCTGGTTCAGGAGAAACTTATCCCAACTGAAACAGATAACCCGTGTTTAGTGGCTTCTTAGTATTCTTCGTACTAGATTTGTCTCCAGCATATTTTTGTTATTTCTTTTAAACTCATTGATGTATTATTTTAGACTCATGAGTTTTATTGTGACTTTTCTATTCTTGTATCTGATTTGTGCTCATTTTCATCTTAGATCTGTGATTAAGTATATTATCATTATTGGTGGTTTATTATTTTGTTAGATAGATTACCCAGACAACGTTCTACCGTCGATTCTGCGGCGTAGGCTGGGCGTTGTTTCAGACTCGTACCCTTACTCCGGGTACGGGTCATGATATATTTTTAGTGGTGGCCCATGCAGGTCTAGATTCGCAAGTTATGCGATGTCGTGGTAGTACGATGATTTAGTTGTACTACTGCGAGCCTGCAATAGGATATAGGATATAGGCTGAGATACTCAATCAAATCTAGGAAAATTATTTTGATTCAACTATTCTCCTTTGATATTGATACTTGATCTCTTAAACTGTCCTTTCCTTGAGTGTCTTACATCTTGTGCCATATTGATTCTTTCTTTCGCTTTGTCTCAGGATGCCGCCTAAGACAAGATTGCACCAGGGGAGAGCAGCTTCTGAGAGGTTTGCGACATCCCGAGGGCCTGCACCAGTCACTTCTTCGGTGATTGGAGTGTCAGCTGCTTTCGGAGGTCCACCACCTACTCAGAGGACTGTGCCAGCTGTATCTGAGGGGCTTCCACCTCCTGTGCCAGAAGAGGTGACACAGATGTTTACACTGTTTTATGAGATGCTCGAGGCACAGAGGGCTTAGTTAGAGAGCAGTTTCTGAGAGGTTTGCGACATCCCGAGGGCCTGCACCAGTCACTTCTCTGGTGATTGGAGTGTCAGCTACTTTCGGAGGTCCACCACCTACTCAGAGGACTATGCCAGCTGTATCTGAGGGGCTTCCACCTCCACCTCCTGTGCCAGCAGAGATGATACAGATGTTTATACTATTTTGTGAGATGCTCGAGGCACAGAGGGCTTAGTCAGAGGCACATCAGAGGCAGACCGACGTTCTACGACAGGGCATCGAGAGTGCTCATCAGCTTGCTCGTACCATAGTCGAAAGAGAAGTTCCGGTCAAGAAGCAGGTTATTCCTCAGGTTGCTTAACTTCGGCCAGGCAGCATTCAGGACTTCAAGAAGCTGGAGCCAAAGATCTTCAAAGGGACGGAGGGCATCGTCTATGCTGATGGTTGGCTCAAGGACATTGAGCGTCTTATGAGGGTGTCCCGTCTTTCTGAGGATCTGAAGGTTGAGGCGGTAGGACTTTAACTGTTCAACGTCGCTCGTACTTGGTTCAGGAATGAGCCAATTCTGGTTGACGCAGGACAATCTTGGGAGGTATTCAAGGACCTCTTCAAGAAAAAGTTCTTCGCCCGGGCAGACAAGCTAGACTTGGGGAGGCAGTTCGAGAGTCTCACTCAGGGGAGCATATATGTGGAGGAGTACGCTGTAGAATTCGACAGATTGAGCCAATTTGCAGAGTATCTGGTGAGAGAGTCGTAGGTTCGGGCTATTCATTTCCGTGAGGGTCTAAACTGTAAAGTAAAGATTCTCATTCCGTCTTTTTATGAGACATACTCGAAGATAGTTGCAGAGGCACGCAAGGTTGAGCGGGAGTTGGGTTTGAAGCCCAAGATAGACCGTGATTCTTTTCTGGGGGCCAACGATAGTGCAATATCTGCAAAACGTCCTCATTTCCAGTCCAGACTTTTCCAGCAGCTACAGCAGAACCAGACTCCAACTAAGATGCCTTTTCACCATGTACCACAGCAGCAGAGACAGTTACAGCAAGCTTTCTGCCACTATTGCAAGAAGCCCGGCCATATCTGGAAAGTTTGCAGGAGGAGGTTGGGAGTTTGTTTGTATTATGGTACTGAAGGGCATCAGCTGAGGGAGTGTCCTTCCAATCCTCGTTGTACAGTTCAAGGAGCAGCTTCAGCTCCGAGGGCACAAACGAGACCACCTGCAGTACAGCCGAGGGGACCGCTTCCGACACAGCAGTAGTGTTATGTCCAGAATCAACAGCAGGGAGGTGCACGTTAGAGATGAGCGTTTGCTATGACCGTCGAGGCGGATGAACCCACCAGAGATGTTATCGCAGGTTCTATTTTTCTTGATTCTATTCCAGCTTTAGCTTTGTTTGATAGTGGTGCTTCCCATAGTTTTATATCTGTTTTTTTTGCTCTGAAGCATGGTTTGGTAGCTGAGTCTTTGCTTATGACTTACAAGATCATGACCGGGGGAGGCATTATCCTGGTTAATAATATTTGCGAGGATCAGAGAGTTACTTTGGGAGGCCAAAAGTTGAGTGCGTGTCTACTTGTAATGCCACTTCCAAGCTACGATATTGTACTCGGGGTGGATTGGTTGAGTAGGAACCATGCTAGCATAGATTATAGAGGAGGTAGAGTTTTGTTTGGTCTGCCAGGAGAGCCAGAGTTCGAGTTTGCTAGAGGAGCTGCAGAGCAGGGAGAAGGCATTATTTATGGAGCTATGGTGGAAGACAAGGAGTTGCCGCATCCGTTGATAGCAGAGTTTTTGGATGTATTTCCTGAGAAATTGACAGGGTTGCCGCCAGATCGAGATATTGAATTTTCTATAGACTTGGTGCCAGGTACAGAACCAATTTCACAATATGTCTATAGAGTAAAAAACAGCGAGCAGGCCGAGTTGAAGAAGCAGGTGGACGAATTACAGGATAAGTGGTTTATCAGATCGAGTTCTTCACCGTGGAGAGCCCCGGTATTGTTTGTACCGAAGAAGGATGGATCAATACATATGTACATTAATTACAGGGCTTTGAATAATCTCACTATCAAGAATAAGTATCATTTGCCATGGATTGATGATCTGTTCGATCAGTTGAGTGGAGCCAAGGTATTTTCTAAGATAGACTTGAGATCAGACTACCATCAGGTGAAGGTGAAGCCGGAGGACATACTGAAGACTAATTTTAGAACTCAGTATGGTCAGTACGAGTTTATGGTGATGCCTTTTGGTTTGACTAATGCACCGACGGTATTTATGAACTTGATAAACAATGTGTTCCACCAGTTCCTTGACAAGTTTGTGGTGGTGTTCATCGACGATATACTCATATACTAGAAGACACCGGAGGAGCATGTGGAGCATTTGAGGATTGTGTTGGATGTGATGAGGAAGGAGAAGCTATATAAAAAGTTGTCCAGGTATGAGTTTTTCCTGGACAAGGTAGAATTCTTGGGGCATATTGTGACTGTGATGGTATTTCAGTGGATCCGAAGAAGATCGCAGCAGTAGAATCTTGGAAGACCCTGAGTTCTGTAATAGAGATCAGGAGTTTCTTGGGATTGGCAGGCTACTACAGGAAGTTTGTGCAAGATTTTTCAAGGATTGCCGAGCCGATGACCAGACTCACCAGGAAGGATGTGGAGTTTGTTTGGACGGAGGATTGCCAGGTTGCTTTTGAGGAGTTAAAAAAGAGGTTAACGTCTGCTCCTATTTTGACGTTGCCATCAGGGTCTGCAGGTTTCACTATTTATAGTGATGCATCAGGAAAAGGTTTGGGTTGTATTCTTTAGCAGAATGGGAAAGTGATTGCCTATGCATCCAGACAATTGCGTCCTCATAAAAAGAACTATCCTACCCATGATTTGGAGTTGGCAGCAATCATATTCGTCCTGAAGTTATGGAAATATTATTTGTACGGAGAGCGTATAGAGATCTTCACAGAACACAAGAGCTTGAAGTACGTTTTCACGCAGAAGAAGTTGAACAAGAGGCAGCGTCGGTGGTTGGAACTGATGAAGGATTTTGATATATCTTTACAATATTGTCCTGGGAAAGCTAATGTAGTTGCCGATGCTTTGAGTAGGTATCCGATAGCTATATTCTTGACGCAAGATCAATATTTATTGGAGGACTTGGAGAGCTTGGGCATCGAGGTGATAGTTCCTGGTTGTGCTATGCAGATGTGGGGATTGCAGATACATTCAGATTTGATGGACAGGATCAAGGCAGCACAGTATGAGGATATATCTCTTAGGAGTATCAGAGCTCAGATGAGAGCATGATTTGAAGATGATTTCACTATTGCTGAGGAGGGATCTTTGAGGCATGGAGTTAGATTATGTATGCCTAGTGGAGAGTTGTATGAGGAGGTGTTGCAGGAAGCACATCGCCCTTAGTATTCCATGCATCCAGGTGCCAACAAGATGTATAGGGATATACGAGAGAGTGTGTGGTGGTATGGCATGAAGAGGAAAGTGGTACAGTTTGTATCCAGATGCTTAGTGTGCCAGCAGGTGAAAGCTGAGAGGCAGAGGCAAGGAGGTTTACTTTAGCCATTACCCATTTCAGAGTGGAAGTGGGAGCACATTACTATGGATTTTGTGTCCGGACTTCCACGACCTCCAGGAGGGAAGGACGCGATTTGGGTCATCGTTGATAGGTTGACCAAGTCGGCCCACTTTTTGCCTTTCAAGGTGGGTTTGTCTACGGAGAAGCTGGCAGAGATGTATGTGAGGCAGATCGTTAGGATACATGGAGTTCCCGTCAGCATAGTCTCGGATCGGGATAGTCATCTTACTTCTCATTTTTTGAGGAGTTTACAGGAGAGTTTGGGCACTCAGCTCAAATTCAGTACTGCATATCATCCCCAGACAGATGGGCAGTAGGAGAGGACTATTCAGACTCTCGAGGATATGTTACGCACTTGTGTACTAGATTTTGGGGTTCTTGGGAGGACCATCTCCATTTGGTAGAGTTTGCTTACAATAACAGTTACCAGGCTAGTATAGAGATGTCACATTTTGAAGCTCTGTACGGTCGGAGGTGTCGTACTCCCTTGTCTTAGGACGATATTGGAGAGAGAGTTTTGCTTGGGCCAGAGATGGTTGTGGATACAGCAGAGAAGGTTCAGTTGATCAGAGACAGACTTTGAGTGGCGCAAGATAGACAGTGGCATTGGGCCGATAGCCACCGGATACCTTTGGAGTTCGAGGTATAGTTTAGATTTTTGTTTTTGCTTGTTATTGGTTGTTTGTTATAGATTAAGTTCTTAAGGTGGTATTTTGTTCTAGGTGGGTTGTTTGGTATTTTTAAAGATTTTTCCGACACGAGGCACGATTCGTTTCGGTGGAGGTGGGAAGCTTAGTCCATGATTCATCGGACCTTTTACTATTCTAGAGAGGGTCGGTGCAGTTGCTTATAGACTAGACTTGCCACCTGCATTGGAGGAAGTGCACAACATGTTTCACGTGTCACAGTTAAGACGATATGTGGCAGATCCTAGTCATATATTGGATCACACGGAGATAGAGGTGGGCCCTACTCTTAGCTATGTAGAGCAGCTAGTTGAGATTCTAGATCGGAGAGAGAAGGTGCTGAGGAACCAGACTATTCCTTTGGTGCACATCGCATGGAGGCATCACTCTCTGGGGGAGTCTACCTAAGAGAGAGAGAATGAAATACGAAAGCGTTATCCATATTTATTTGTGCATTGAGGTATGTTATTTTCTAGTTATGTTATGTTCATTGTTATGTTCTTTCATAGTTAGTTATGATTCTTTAGTTCTATTCTGTTATTTTATGGGGGTAGTTTTCGCCTTTGAATTTCGAGGACGAAATTATTTTAAGGAGGGTAGACTTGTCACTACCATATTTTTTAGGAAAGGGTATTTTAGTAATTTTATATTTAATTAAATATTGTGCATGATAAATAATTAATTATTGTATTATTTAATTATTGTTAGATGTTAGTTATTTAATTTGGACTTGTGTTAGTAGACCTAACTAGTTAGTTTAGACCCATGGATCAACATGAATTAATTGGTTAGAACTTAGCCCAATTAGAAAGCCCATTGTTAAGGAGATGGATTAAATTAATTAAACTATTAGACTAGAAGATTCCTTTCTTAATTATTTCTTCATGAGAGGCCCCAAGGGGTATATTGGACATTACATGATAGCTTGAAGAAGGGGAAAGGGGGACGGCCTATTCATAGGGGTAAATCATTTCTCTCTCCTCTTTTCATTCCAAAACTAGATCTAGAATTCCCTTCAACCAAATTCCTTCATTCTCACTTTATTTCTCTACCAAATTTTATTCCAATTCCTTCCCAAATCACCATTGGAGGCTTGAGAAATAAGGATCTAGAAGGAATAAGCAAGGATCTACAAAGAGGAGCAAGGATCTACAAGTTGGAGCCAATTTTATCTCATTTGGAGGTTACATTGGGAATACATCTCCCAATAAGTACAATTCAGTTTTTTCCCTTAATTTAAGTTCTAAATCTAAGATTTAACCATAGAAAATTAACCCATATGCATAGGCTACCCATAGGATTTAGTTTTGTGTTCATAGGAGGCCTATTGAGGAAGTTATGGTGCTTTTTGTGTCAATTTTGGGAAAATTCTGAGATTGACATTTGTTTTGTGTGTCAATTGGTCATATAGATCAATTTGACATGTACTTGTGTGATTGGGGCTAGTGTCATGTCCACAATTTGGTATGTGTAGGTCGTATCCCAACAATTTGGTGATACGTGTTGATTTGGGGGGGGGGTTTCCTCCGATATGGGACTTTGTACATGTCATATTTTGACACGGACACGTAGATATATATTTGATTCTTCGTATTGTTCATAAATAATATATGTGACTTATTCATGTCCTTCGGGGTACGTTTGGATGTGTGGTGGACTCGTGTCACATGCATATCCTAGATCTAGTAGGATACGGTGTGATACTCTCCATATGTTTGTGCATATTATTTGTAGATCTATTTCTTGTATTCTTAAATCATGGAGTATGTGTTTGTACATACATATAGATATTTATATATAGATATGGTATATATAATTATGCTTCTTGTATCTTAGATCTATGTATTATGTATGTACTATATGTATATATGTTGTACTACATATATGTATGTTATTATTATATGTGTTTAGTGTATATATTCTATATAGTTGTAACTATGTGATACTATATTGTAACTATATATTATTGTGTTAGAATATATATATTGTAGTATGTATATATATATATATATATTTTTTAAATGGGTATTTATATTTATATATGGATGTTATATGATTACATATACATATATGTATAGTTGTCTATATATATTAATATGCATGTGTGTGCATGTTACTATATCATAGTTATGTACATAATAATAGGGAGGGTGTATGTATAGTTTTTATTGGTAATTATGTATATATATTTTATGTGGATTATATATATATATATATATATATATATATGTGTGTGTGTGTGTGTGTGTGTGTGTGTGTGTGTGTGTGTTATATATTAGATTATATATATATTATGGCAACAACAGCTATTGGTGACAGCCGTCGTCACTAAAGCAGCAGCAGCAACCGCTGTAGCAGTATCAGCAGCAATGGTGACAGCAGCCGGAGTTGTCACCAAAATAGCAGCAGCGGCGGGAACACTGGCAGCAACGGCGACAACAGATTGGTGACGGTTGCAAACCGTCACCAAAGCAGCAGCAGTAGTGGGAACAGTCAGCAGCAGCAGCAGCAGCAGCGACAGCAGATTTAGCAACGGTCAGAACCGTCACCAAAGGGGCAGCGTATCAGAATATCAGATTTTTAGCACTATTTTTAGTGACAGTTGGCAGTATATATATATATATATATATATATATATATATATATTGGTATTTATTATAGATGTAAATATATTCTTAATTGCTAATTTTATTATAGCATATGTATAATATTTAGTATATGTATTATATATATATACGGGTAGTTAATATAACAAGGTATTGGGTATTACCTTGAGAATACTAAGGTAAATGGGGATACCCAAGATATTGTATTTGGGTATCAAGTTTGTGAATTTTTGTTAAGATACCAAGTTGGTTCAAAGTCACGGTACCTATTTAATGTTGTAAATTGTGATTCTATATTATTAATAATTATTTGATATATATGTATTGATGTTTTACCTTGGATTCACGTATTCGGAGATATGGTATTATAATATTTAAGATGTGGTTTTTATAGCTTAGACTTTAGTATCTTGAACCATATATCCTTGTGTTAGGCTTGTGCAATCTAGTAATAGGTAGTTGACCATACTTGACTTTTGACTTAGAATTGACTTATTGACCTAGAAATTGACTAGTTTAACTTATTCTCTTTTTGGAACCTTGTATTGATGTTGTATTCCATATCTAGGTCTTCGAGGTACCGTTTTAAACATCTGTGAGACTATTCTTTGGACTTCAGGTGAGTACATTCTCTGATAGTTTCTTATTTATGATATCCTCTATGTTCATTGTATCTAGTGTAGGTATCCTTGTTCTCTTGACACGATTGTTACAGGGATTGGTATATCCGGATCTCATCATGAGATGTTATTCCTTGGTATATGGTGTATCTTGTATAAGCCTTATTTCATTGATTATCTTGTACATGTACAGACACTGATTCTCGGGAAGACTAGCTAACTTCTTGGGGAATCTCGTGCCATAGCGTACCATGGTTGGATCTATTATACCAGTCGAGGGTGGAGAGTATTTTAGTGTAGATATGTGATCATATCCTCCTTGTATCAAGTCTTGCATTGAATAGTGTTAATCATATACCGCACGTATGATTAGCCAGGCCATATATCTTGTATCAAGTTCCCAAGCCGATCATATGTTAAAGATAGTACTCACATACTTAGACATTAGTATTCTTGTTCATTGACATATTGCTCATTATTGTATTTATTCCAGTATTTCCTTATTGTATATATATCTCTCGTATCTATTGTGCATCTTGTATATTCACATCTATTTACTGTTACATAGTTTTTATCATTAATTAAAACTGCTTTTAAAGATGTACTATGCTCCTTTCCTGACTGGATATATTTTTTCCAGATGACACTGAGGACTGGTACCCTACACATTATGGACCTCAGGATATTGTGGGTCTAGAGTCTGAGACCCTGGTTCAGGAGGGACTTATCCCAATTGAAACAGATGACCCGAGTTTAGTGGCTTCTTAGTATTCTTCGTACTGGATTTGTCTCCAGCAAATTTTTGTTATTTCTCTCAGACTCATGAGTTGTATTGTGACTTTTCTATTCTTGTATCTGATTCGTGCTCATTTCCATCTTAGATCTGTGATTGAGTATATTATTATTGTTGGTGGTTTATTATTTTGTTAGTTAGATTACCCAGACAATGTTCTATCGCCGATTCTGCGGCATAGACTGGGCATTGTTTTTGACTCGTACCCGTATGTACGGGTCATGATAGAATATGCAGATATTGATACTTCTACGGATATTATGCTCGGGTACCGTGAACTGATACATGGAACTGGTACTGTGTAGTGAGAACTGCACAGTCGATTGAAACCCGATACCTGCTGAACACAGTGCTCCCCTAGCTGCTGAACTCCTCTCCTGTTGATGCTACCCGAGTGCAGCTGCACAGTACTAAACTACACTTGATGCAATTTTTCGTGCAAGCTCGAGCCCCTTGTGCACTCCCTGCACACTGCAAAGCACCCTGCAAGAGCTGTTGTCCTTCGTTGTTGTCCACGGTTCGAGCAGCTCCCCTCTTGTGCACAGCTTGCTGCACACCACCCTGATGGAGCCTATTGATACCTGAGATGGCTGCTATCTCCTCCCCCCCCCCACAAGCATAAAACCACTCACACAAACACAAATGCACATATACACTACACTGCTATATATATATACACCTATACACCTCTATTTAGCTATATACACGCTCTATTACACATATATATATATATATATATATATATATATATATATATATATATATATATATATATACTCTCACATATAAATACAAACACACACATACATATTTATACAAGTATATATATATATATATATATATATATATATATATATATATATATATATATATATATATATATATATATATATATATATATATATACACCATTATAAACATATATATATATATATATTACATAAATAGCATATAGATATATAAATACACATGCACAAATGGAAAAGAGGACAATAAACCAAACACGTGGAGTGTACCGCACCCGTATCACACTAACTCTATGATACGCTTGCGATACGGCTCCAACACCCAACCAAACGTATCCTGGAGTATACGAGCAAGTCTAATACACTAAATATGAATAATATGTATAGTAATTAGATTAACTACATGTCTGTGTCATAATGTCATAGGCACAAGGCCCCTTATCGGAGGAAAACCCCCAAAATTAACCTGTTTCGTCAAATTGACAAGATACGGCCTACACGTATCCAATTATTAACACAATACTAGTAACAAATAAGCAATAATATGTCAATTTGATCTATTAGACCATATGACAAATGCCATATGTGCCAATCTCAGAATTCTCCCAAAATTGACACCAAAATGCAAATAACTTTCACCGTAGGTCTCCGATGAACCTAAAACCAATTTCTATGGGTAGCCTATACATATGGGTTGGTTTTTCATGGTTAAATCTTATATTTAGAGTCTACTAGAAGGGAAAAAACTAAAATGTATCTATTGGGAGATGGATTCCCAATGAAAAGTCACCAAATGCAAAGTAGCTCATCTCCTTGTAGACCTTGGCCTCCTCCTTTTTGCTTCTTACTTTCTTCTTGTAGATCCTTGGTGTAAAAGCCTCCAATAAAGAATAAGAAAGGAATTTGTGAAGAAATTGGTGGAGGAATGATGAGGGAATGAAGAAAATTAAAAGAGGAAAGAACTAGATCTAAAGGAATTGGAAATTATGAAGTAAAATGATTTCTCTCGCCTTCTAGCATGTGGCCGGCCATATACCCCTCTCCATGCTATATGAAATATCCTAATTACCTCTTGGGTCCTCTTATGAAAAAATTAATTAGGGAGGGAAGGTTCTAGTCTAATGGTGTCACTAATTAATACAACCTCATAATCCATGGGCCTAATTCATTGGCTAAATCTAAACTCATCTAAATTATCTGGATACGGCCTACACGTATCCAATTATGGATATGACACTAGCCACACACAATCAAACATATATCAATTTGGTCTAATTGACCAATTGACAAACACAAAATATGTTAATCTCAGAATTCCTCCAAAATTGACATAAAACACACCATAACTTCCTCCATAGGCCTCTTATGAACCTAATTTTAATTCCTATATGTAGCCTTAGCATATAGGGTGATTCTTAATAATTAAATCATAGATTTAGAGTCTAATTAAAGAGAAAAAATAAAATTGTACCTATTGGGAGATAGATTTCCAATAAAATCCCTAAATTGGATGAAAAGAGCCTCCAACTTGTAGATCATTGCTCCTCCTTGTAGATCCTTGCTTCCTCCTTATAGATCCTTACTTTACTAGCCTCCAATGATGATTTGGAAAGAAATTAGGAAGAAATTTGGTAGAGATTTGGTGTGAGAATGAAGAAATTTGGTTGAGGGAAATTCTAGATCTAGATTGGAAATAAAAAATGAAGAGAGAGAAAGTTTTACCCCTTTATATAGGCCTCCATTGCCCCCTCCCTCAAGCTACTATATAAAGTCTAAAATATCCCTTGGGGCCTCTCATAAAAAAATTAATTATGGAGGAAAGGTTCTAGTCTAATGGGTTTAACTTAATTAATCATCCTCCTAATGATTGGGCTTATTATTGTGCTCAATTCTAACTAAAATAAAATGTTGATCCATGGATCTAATCTAAACTAGTTAGGTCCACTAACACAAGTCCAAAAATAAAATCTAACATCTAATAATAAATATATAATATAATATAATATAATAAATAAATAAATAAATAAATAATTAATATGCACAATATTTAATTAATTATGAAATGACCAAAATATCATTTCCTAGAAAATATGGTAGTGACAAGTCTACCCCCTAAAATAATTTTTCCCTCAAAATTAAAGGGTGATCGTACTCCTTCTAGGTTAAACCCCCAGCAATCATAGTCCACGACGGTCTTATCTAAAATCACACAAAGAACAGTATTATGTAAAGAATAACATGCATAGTCATGGTCTCCGTCTGTCATATTACTGTTGTCTCTGTCAGGGTATTCTACTAGCTATACTAACTATATAACACAAATATCCAAAAAAATACTAAGAAGCAATCAATCAAAATAGATGGAAGGAACAGAAAGAAAGAACATAACTCGCTAACCCATCACTTATAGTATCGGTCTCCTCGACCGTCATTACAAATGCTCCGCCCTGTCGAGGTAGCTCCCTCTGCGGGTGATGAGCAATCTGTAGTGATATAGGTGGCCTAGCTCCACCTCTCTGCCCTCGATCTGCATCATGGCCTAGATGTTGATGGGTCCAAAGGTAATCCTTCACCATATGCTATGTTGATCCACAATGTAAGCACGCTCCAAGACTCTTCCGGCACATCTCCCAAGTGTGCCCAGTCATCTTACAATAGGTGCATTGAGGAGCCTGTTGCATCTGTCTCTGAGGCTGTTATGGTATCTGTTGTACTGGAGTTTGTACTGGAGCAATAATTGGTTCCTACATATGATATTATTGCTGATAAGCTCCGAATTATACTGGAAACTGCTGTTGCTGAAACTGCGTCCTCTTCGCCGATCCCGCACTGCTGCTGGCACCCCCAAATATATCACGGTCCCTCTTTGGCTTCAAGTTCTACTCCCGTTCGACCTTGTGTGCCTCCGAAAGTATCTCAGAATACGTCTCATAGAAAGATAAAATGAGGATCTTTACTTCCCAATTTAGACCCTCGCAGAAACAGATAGCCCAAACTTCTGGCTCGCTCACCAAGTACTCCGAAATCGTCTTAGCCTTCCGAACTCTACGACATATTCCTCTACGGACATGCTCTCCTGTGTAAGGCTCTCAAACTGCCTTCCTAAGTCTAATCTGTCCATCCAAGCAAAGAACTTCTTCTAGAAAAGGTCCTTGAATACCTCCCAAGACTGCCCCGCATAAGTAAGAAGTGGCTCATTCCTGAACCAAGTGCGGGTGACGTCGAACAGTTAAAGTCCTACCACCTTGACCTTCAGATCCTCCGCAAGACGGGACACCCTTATGAGATGCTCGATATCGTCAAGCCAATCGTCAATATAGACTATACCCTCTGTCCCCTTGAAAACCCGAGGCTTTAGCTTCTTAAAATTTTGAATATTGCCTGGCTTGAGCTGAACATCATGTGGCTGTAGAGGATCCCCTCTCTGAACTGCTGCAATATCTACCTGATGGGCATTTTTTATACTCTGTCGCATTATATATGACTGCCTATGCTGGGCCTCTGTCTGTGCCCTCTGTACCTCCACAATCTCTCTAAACAGTGCAACCATCAACACGATATCTCCAAAAAATGGAGGTGGTGGAAGTCCCTCCAAAATAACTGGGATAGTCTTTGGAACAGGTGGAGGAGAACCCTCGAAGGCAGTCGAGACTCCTACGTGAACTAATATTGTAGGAGGTACAATCCTTGCTGCCTGAGTTGAAGATTGAGAGGTGGCAGACCTCGCAGAAACGGTTGTTGATCGATGAGATCTGGTCTTCGGCAGCATCCTGAAGACAAATCAAAAAAAGATATTAATTCGACACGAGATAAGATATTATCAAGGAAGGATAACAATATTCAAAGTATTCAGAAGGAATCAAAGTAACAATTTCAAATCAGATTGGGAATTCCTAGTTGTGATTGAGTATCCCTCTTTCATCCTAGTATCCTATGTCCTATATCCTATCGTAAGCTTGTAGTAGTACAACTAAGCCGTCGCACTACCATGACATTGCATAACTTGTGAAGCCTGACCTGCATAGGCCACCACTAAAAATGTGTCACGACCCGCACCAGGTGAAGGGGTACGAGTACGTGGGTACGTCCAGCCTATGCCGTAACATCGGCGGTCGAACGTTGTCTAGGTCAACTATACTAACTAATTATCTTACAATAATGTATATCCTCCAATAATATCTCAACTCCAATAAGAGAACAATACAACACAATTCTCAATCATAATTCTATAGTACGATAAGATATCAAGGAAGTCTAACATAACTTTATAGTCTAAACAAATATAACAATAACAATAAAAAAATAACCAAAATCTCAAATATGCCAGAAATAAATTCGGTACCAAAATTCTAAAGAAAACTAACTATGCTAACCAGTAAATCTGGCTAAATCTCCCGGTAATCACTCCTGAACTAGTGGGTCCACGTCTGCACCATCTATTGGCTGAAGTCCGTATTATATCGGGCACCAATCCCCGGGATCCTCTGAAAAATTTTATCTAGTCAGGAATGGAGCGAAGTATAATCCAATAGTAGTTCCAATTAATTGACAAAAACTATAAAGCAGTAAAATAGAGGATGCTATCTACGATGAGAATATAACTGATGATCAAGAACAATGAAGGAATAAACAATACTAGTACCAGAATATAAATTAATGCGTACAAGAATGAAGGAAAGAATTATAATGTCAGAAATAGAACAAGGTAATCAATGAACTGAATATGGAATCTATAATACACTATAATGTCAGAAATAGAACAAGGTAATCATTGAACTGAATATGGAATCTATAATACACTAAGTGTTTGAGATACTAACTAAATATGTGATCGGCCTGGGAGATTAAATGATTACACTAAGGAGCTAACTCAACCATACGTGAATTGCATAGTTAGTTAGTAGCCAATGATTACACTACTAGCTGATGGTTCTTGATCATATTTAATTGGTATTTTCCCCTCCCCGACTTATATGATGGATCGAATCATGATACGTTACTATCCAATGTATCCAATATTTAACCTATAATTTTTAATGTTATTCAATACCAACAAGGAACAATATTCGATACTATCTCAATAATTAAGGTAATATCTCATGACTGATGATCTAATAACAATACCAATCCGTGTACCATCGTGTCAAGAATCATAAGTAATATTTCTAAATAATTGAATTATAGAAGTAATCAAATAATAAAAACTATCAGAGAATATACTCGCCTGTGGTCTAGAGATAATAATGAGAAACGGTATCTGAACTGGTGTCACATAACCTAAATATAAAATATTGCATCAATACAAGGTTTGGAATAAAAATTAAGTTAAACTAGTTAACATTTAGGTCAAAAAACCAATTCTAAGTCAAAACAGTCAAACTAGGTCAACTCTAGGTCAAACAAGTCAAACTTGGTCAAACTAGCTATTTCTAAGTTGTATGAGTCTAACTCTAGGATACTAGGTCCAACCACCATGTAACTAGGCCACACTAGCTAAGATAAGATACTAGGATACACACAAAATACCGTATCATAGGATACGCAAGATTTTAGATATAAAAATACTAATATATATATATATATATATATAGTATCTTAGCTAACTAATACAACTTTGATACATTGGCTTTGAACCAATGTGTATCTCACTACCTACACACCCATCTTGATACTCAAACCCAATACCTTGAGTATCGATCGATACCTTAACATTACCTTGGTATCCCAAGGTAATTCAAATCCTAATGTATCTAGCACCCAAATACTAAACTATATGCTAACTAACTAAACTATTAAATACTATTAACTACTTAACATATCAATACAATACTTATATATAATACTACATATAGCTAATAGTCTAACTAGTACATATATCTATCTAACTATTAAACTAACAAGTATATATAACTAATTATTACTAAACTACTAGCTATATCTACTAACAATACTAACAATAAACTACTAACCCAATTGAACTAACTGATACACCTAACCTCTGCCTTGAACTTACCTCTTGCTGCTTCCTGTGCTCTTGATACTCAGAGTTGCTGATATTGATGAATCTGCACTTTGCAGGCCTTGGCTGCTGCAGCAACATGCTGCTTGCTGCTGATGATGATCTTCAGTTGCAGCTGCACCTTGTTGTGGCTCACTGACTGAATTGCTGTATGCTCAAGCATACATGTTGAATGCTACATCCCCTCTAACTGCAACTGCTACTGTCCTCTAGTGGAATGCTTCCTGTTGAAGTATGCACGAGCTGCTCAATACAGTTGCATTACACACTGATGCATCTGTACTCTACAGTTTGAATGCACCGCTTGCTAATATACTGTGCTCAGTGTATTGATGTGGTTGCTGCTGCTGCAGTCTCTCAGCTTCTTGAACTGCACAGTTACAGTGCTGAATTCACTGCTGAGGCACTGTTGCAGTGCATGCTGCACACTGATCTGCTCATCAGTAGTGCACTGCTCACTTGCTGCAGTGTTGATAGTGCTACTGCTGAAGCTAACTCAGCTGTGCAGTTGGCTGCACACTGCACTGCCTGTGGTTATAGCTAGCTGATGCACCTCAGCAACTTCCTTGATGCTACCTTGTACTGCCTCTCAGTTGGCTCCCTGCTGATTGATGGTTGCACTGAATTGGTGCTGCACCTGCCTTGCTGGAATGTTGTTGCACAAACTTGCAGCTGCTGCACAGTTGGTCACTGCCCAAGCCCCTCTGCACACTCACTGCTCACTCACTTACTCATAATACATACAACCATATGCACACTCCCTCCCCCCCCCACATATATATATATATATATATATATATATATACTGCTATATATATGTCAACCTATACATATATATGGGTATCTATATATATCAATATCCCTATACACTCTCAACTCTAAAATATATAGATATCTATATACAACACACCTATACACATATAAATATGTCAATATATATATATATATATATATATATATATATATATATATATATATATATATATATATATATATATATATAACCACACACACACACACACACACACACACACACACACACACATATATGTGTGTGTGTGTGTGTGTGTGTGTGTGTGTGTGTGTGTGTGTGTGTGTGTGTGTGTGTGTGTGTATGGTTATATATATATATATATATATATATATATATATATATATATATATATATATATATATATATACACTTATAGATATAGTATCCCATACACACTTATAACACATAGATACATCTATACACATAGCTACAAATACTTAGGTATACTATATACTATATACTATAGATATATACACAATACATATATTATAGCGCCCCGTTCCTCCTACTCGAGGAGCGCGGCTAAGAAACACAAGACGGTATCGTTCGATCGGGATAGATTGAATTAAGAACTCGTCCTCGTTATGGATTTGTTTCTTCGGAATCGATTCCCATATTCAGTGGACTGCGTCCCAAGGATCGGCTTAGCGGCAGAGTCAGGAGGGACCTCTCCGCTGCTATCTTTTATTGCCTCGGTTTTTGATGTCGCTTGTTGCTTTCGTGCTTTGAGTTGGTTTTGGGATTTGCTTGTTTTCCTTGAACGGTTTCGATGGTTTTCATTATTTTTGTTCATTAAACTGCACTTCAATTCCGAGATTGGAAAGAGAGGAAGAAGTATTAATCGAGCTGTTCGTGTGCAGGTGAACGAGCAGTAGGCAGCTTGCGAGCGGAGTCGTGAAGCGCCTCTTTCCTTCTCCTTTCCAACTTCTAAGTGAGTGGCTACCATCCCGATTAGCTATCCCTGCTTCCAAGCTTCACACCATAAAATTGTGCACTCTTCTTTGCTCCGATCAAACGATACCAAGTAATAATAAAACATACCAAGATAAAAAGGGAATAGACTTGGTTTGTATTGCTTGTCATTCAACTTGGAAACGATTACTTACACTGCATGCTTATTCGTTTGGAATATTCAACATATATTTCAATTTTAGTTAGAATACATGTTTCTTCTATAAATTGTGCTATGCATATGGAACACACTTTAATTTGGCATAGATTGATTAGTAAGACTATGCAAAACTGTTTGGCTATGGAGCTTGCTCCTATTCGTTCGAAATTCGTTTGAAATAATTTGAACTAAATGTGCTTGATCACGGACAACTTGTGCACAAGGTATTTTGGCTTCCGCAGACGGCCGCCAGGGCACTGGGGCCGATCCGATCCGGGCGAAAGAGTTCGTATAGTCGTTTATCATGGACGGGATGCTATGTAGCAGGGCTCGCCACCTGCGTTGCATATCATCCTTGTCCCGAGACTATAAACCGTCCCTTTGTGGCATCATGCCAGTGATCCCTGTGTATATTTAAACCTGTTGCATACTAACTTGTGTCTTTGTGGCAGGGAAGGAATGGTAAGTATTGTGCAGGTAATTCAGACGGGCAGGTAAAATCCACTGAACGGTGGCACGTTTATTTTCAGTAAATTCTATATGCTGCTGACTTGTAAATGAACTAAGGCAACATAAAAACCCACAAATATGCATGCTTCATTAAAACAACGTGTTGATTGGTATAGTTCGGTTAGCTCGCCTTCACCAGTATGTTTCGACATGCTGACCCTCGTTGAAACAGGTTCTCCGCACCAAGGCGAACCGAGCGAGGAGCCGAAGTCGTCTTCCCGATCTAGTCCAGCTGTTGGCGCATCTTCACCGCGCCCCTTGAAGCATTTTGGAGTCAGGAGCCTGCAACTCTTCATACACAAAATGCAGCTCCGTGGCAAAGCCATCCTCCAGCCAGGAGGTCTTTATTATTTTGAGTTTATAAAGGGATGTAATGTACAGGACTGCTATCTCATTTTGAGTCAACACTTTTGTAAGCCGTTCGGCATATTAGCTGACTCATTCAGGAGTTTGTAATAGATATTCATTATCAATAAAGAGAACTTTTTCATGTTTCAAATCCGTGTTTCAATTTATCTGCGTACTCTGAATATGTGCTTGCTATGCAAATCATTAAAGCCTTGTGCGGGCGCAACCCCAGGCCCGCACGGCGGTCATGATTCGGGGGACGCCTCAATTGATTCTACGGAATTAGGTCGTGACATATATATCATCCACAATATCTCATACTAATATATATACATAAGTCACATTGAAATGAGAAGCAATGAAGCAAATACGTGGAGTGCACCGTACCCGTATCACACTCATTCTATGATACGCTAGCGTTACGGCTCCACCACACAACCAAACGCATCTCGAAGGACACGAGCAAGTCTAGAATACTAATTATGAATAATACGAAGAGTCAAATACACATCTTCGTGTCCATATCAAAATATGACATGCATAAAGCCCTGTGTCAAAAAAAATCCCAAATCAACCCGTATCTCCAAATTATCGGGATACGACCTACACGTATCCAATTGTGGATACGACACTAGACACACACAAGCAAACACATGTCAATTTGGTCTAATTGACCAATTGACAAATACAAAATGTGTCAATCTCAGAATTCTCCTAAAATTGACATAAAATACACTATAACTTCCTCCATAGGCCTCTTATGAACCTAATTCCAATTCATATGGGTAGCCTTAGCATATATGATGGTTTCTAATGATTAAATAATATATTTAGAGTCTAATTAAATAGAAAAAATTAAATTGTACCTATTGGAAGATTGATTCCCAATAAAATTTCCAAATTGGGTGAAAAGAGCCTCTAACTTGCAGATCATTGCTCCTCCTTGTAGATCCTTGTTTCCTTCTTGTAGATCCTTACTCTAATAGCCTCAGATGATGATTTGAGAATGAATAGGAAGAATTTTGCTAGATATTTGGTGTGAGAATGGAAACTTTTAGTTGAGAGAAATTCTAGATCTAGATTGGAAATAAAAAATGAAGAGAGAGAAAGTTTTACCTTTTTATATAGGCCTCCCTTGCCCCCTCCCTCAAGTTACTATATAAAGTATAAAATATCCCTTGGAGCCTCTCATGAAAAAATTAATTAAGGAGGAAAGGTTCTAGTCTAATGAGTTTAACTTAATTAATCATCCACCTAATTATTAGGCTTATTATTGGGCTCAATTCTAACTAGAATAAAATATTGGTCCATGGATCTAATCTAAACTAGTTAGGTCCACTAACACATGTCCAAAAATAAAATATAATATCTAACAATAAATAAATAATCAACATGCACAATATTTAATTAATAATGAAAGGACCAAAATACCATTTTATAGAAAATATGGTATTAACAAATACTAATACCAAATCGCCTATGTAGTACGAATTACCACGTCAAAAGATAATTTATTTAATTTTGAATTAATTAGTCTAATATCTAATTTTAACCATGTTATTTTGAATTTTAGATTAAATCTTAATTTTTGTCTAAAGAAACCAAATTTGCCAACTTGAGACTGGCACGCAAATCGAGACATACTATTGACAAAAAATCAACCAATATAAAATCTATATTTTGTGTATATTCCTGTAGATTTCAGCACTACTTGAACATTGGAATTGACGGTTTCATAAACTCACAAGTTGGTAAAATGTTATGGCCAATATGACGCTCTGATGACAGTTTTATCGGTTCCCTGACTACATCTAGGTTGCACAAATTTTATAAAATAATAAAATAGTATATTTAATTTTGAGAAAAATATATGTCGTGTTTTAGCATTTCATATTTCTGAAACTTTAAACGGTTCATGATTTTGAGTTCGGGATCTCCCGGAATCTCGAAAACACCATAACGTGTCATATTTTGGACAACTGACACTACGAATTTTTTAGAAAAATAAGTTCAGAATTTACGAAAAAAATTATATATTCAGAAATTACCTTGATATGGTTCTAACACAAGAAAAGGGGATACGTTTGGAGTTCAGAGCTAGGATTAATGGCTTCTGGAAGTTGAAGAACCCTAGGAAGCAATCTCCCTCAAAAATTAGCTTAATATAAATAACCCTAAAACTCATCTATATATATATATATATATATATATATATATATATATATATATATATATATATATATATGTGTGTGTGTGTGTGTGTGTGTGTGTGTGTGTGTGTGTGTGTGTGTGTGTGTGTGTGTATATATATATAGAGAGAGAGGGAAGAGAGTGGAGGCATTCGAGGCTTGGGGGACACGTGTCAGCTCCCTGAGCGATCCCGCGTAGGATCCAACGACTGGAGATGAATGCAACTTGGCTTATGCTCGAGCTTAGCTCAGCTCGGTCGGCTCTGCACGATAATCCGAGTCGGCTCGGACTCACCCTTTTGCGCCCCTGCCTGATAGCTGGGCCCGCTGCTCTGGCTGTGGACGTTGACGTGCAGGCTCCAGAGCGGCTGACTTGGTATTAGAGTTAGGTTTTGGTTTTTAATTCGAGAAGGTAATTATTTAATTATTTTTTCTTTTATAAACTCATAATAAAAACTAAAATTACCTAAAAAATTATGGAAAAATTCTAGAAAATGTAAAATAGGATATTAAACCCTAAAAAATATTTGGGGTCAAATTTGTTCTCTAGGTTTCCCAAAAAATTAGGTTTGCCACAAAATTACTTAGAAGTCCTAAAAATTTAGATTTTATTTATTAATAAATACAAAAAAATTCAAAAAAAAAATCCTAATGGCCTAACCATGATTCCAAATGCTAGAATGAGCTTCATTGAGTATTAAGGATCTAATATTCCCCTATTGGTGTATAAATTCTAAAGACGTACACATTATTATTTAACATATTATTATTAGTATATTCGGGAAGTGGGTGCTATACCTTAAGATCGATAAACCTTTGTTGCAACTCATACTGTGCCATAACTCCAAAGTACTTGTTCCTGAACCTGGTCCTAAAGTTATCCCAAGGAATATGATGCCTCAAGCCCACCTCCACAGATGTCCAACAGTCACGAACAAGATCCTGAAGCTGTAATCGGACCAGGTCGACATGTTCCTCAGTCGGAACCTTGGTTGCTTCTAGAATGGCTTCAATATCTTTAAGCCAAATATCTGCTGTGATAGTTTCTTCTGTGCCATCAAAGTTCCTCGGGTTGAGCCAACAAAATATGACTGATGCCCCTGAATCTGTTCTTTCACTCATCTCCAAGGTCGTCTGCAAACCACGGTTCAATAAGACGTTTTGCTCTTGCTATTAAAACTGTTGATATTATTATATTGCCATCTAGTGTTGTTGAGTAGCCAACAGTCCTCTGATCTTCTGTAATAGTGTTGGGGTGTCAAGCGTTGTTGGTACTGTTAGCACTATTGGGGGGTACCGGAACCTCTGGTATCTGTTGCTCAATATTCTCTACCACTGGCTCCACCACTAGTTCGACTCGGATCTGACTCTGAGTAAGCACTACCTCCTACTAGCGTCCAATGGAACCCTGTCCTACTGGCTGCCCTGCCACATCTACTGCTCCCACAGCTGAGAATGAGGTAGCCATAAAAAAAGAGGATACTAGATATAAAATGGAAGGATAGGATGGGATAAGTAGGCAAACAATTTAACAGTTCAAGCATTGGTATCGAAGAAGACGAATCAGGATATCAAAGGGAACATATTTGATTAAGACTCCTATGACCGTAACACCCCACAAGTCAGAAAAGTAAACCTACATAGGCCATCACCAAAAATCTTGTCACGTCATAGAACTGAAATACAGAGAACGGAGGTATGACACGATAAGCTACGTACTACAGAGTACACCAGTACCCTGCAATTCGATCAATGATGTCTATAGATAAGGGGGTGCATACTACAATCATGTTGCATATGGTCGCATAAACATCTATGTCTCAATCATTCAAACAAGAAGTAGTAAGCATATAACATGTAAGATAACGTAGTAAGTCATCCCATACGCTCTACCAAAATAATCTAGAAACCAACTATATAAAATGGTGAGCTACTAGAGTATAAAGAGTACTTGACTGAAATCATATGTAGTCTGAATGAGTGTAATAATATAAAGAAAACTAAGTTCAGACTTGTCGGCTAACAGGTGCCAGTGACTAAACGTCCAAAAAGAAATGAATTTACAATATGAGTGGTGAAGAAGAAACCCACTCATGTACCTCAACGGCCATATGTATGGGACGTATCATCAGTCAAGGGAAGATACGCTTGATCCTTGGGCTCTGGATCTAAACCTGGCCATGCAAAACTAATGGGATTAGACCCAAAATAGCAAGTATCACAAGAAAGCACGAGAAAAGAAATAAAAACCCAATCAATATATAAATATAATACATGAGCCAAGAACCATAGGCGTATACACCGTCATCGAGGCAATAAGACACTCTTATACGAAACAAGGAAAAGAAGTGTCGTTCTACGTCGAGATAAAGTAAATCCTCTTATTAAGGTCGAGCTAAAGGTTTTGCGTCATAGTTTTAGTTCATAGCCTATCGTAGCACAATACCCTAACTCCACAACCAGACAAGGACAAGGGTTGGACCACCGCATCATGACAGTCCATGTCCTTAGGCTACTAACAGAAGATACAAAGTACAATCAAGTTCAGTTAAAGAATCGGCCAATCAATCCTACGATTTTCTATGTGAAGTCTGGGTTATCCTAGTAGATTGATACATAAATAGGGATCCTCATATCGTGCTATATCCGCGTAAGGCTAGCCGAACCAATAATAATACATTACACGTAAAATAGGTACCGGTCCCTCGTAAGGCCATCGTGTTAACGGATCAATAATAACGCATAGCACATAGTAGCCAGATACTGCCATTCACTAGTGTGGATGATATACATATTCGGTGGTGGCTAGCCTGGCATGCTAGAACTTATGTCTGAAAGGTGGCCGTCATGCACGATATCGGGATTTTGTTCCCCTCCTAATGCTCTACATATTTTAGTTGCCTAGTTTACCCTACTATTAGCTAGAATCTCATGGCGTAGTCACATGATTATTCTCCTTATATGTCGTACCTCAGTACGTGCACGCTATGTATGAATCCACATTATTGCCTGAAGTCCCAATCCAAATTCACCCTAGTGCAATGCAATAATTCATAAGTATCCTAACCACACTATGGTTACTGGCCAACTACAATGTTCGTGCTGGAGAAATTAAGAAAACATTTAATATCACATGTCGTGCAGGATCAAGTGGCACCACAGTGCACAAATAAGACATATAATACACATAGCACGTTGTGGGTGTATCAGCATGGATACAAGTAGCCAAGTCAGGATACCAGGTCAATTAGTCAGTTATATGAAATCTTCTTAACATTGCTCAGGTCTGCTACCTGGTTGGTGCCTTTATGGCAAAATTTTATCAAATGGTCTGGTTGAGCCTGTAGCTTTGTCAATTTCAGGTACTGGTCACTTGCATAAAAATCTTGGGCATTGTGGGTCAATAAGTTCATTGAGACTTGTAACTCACTAGGGTCAAGGCATAGAATCTAAACAATCAAGTAAAAACAACAAAACCAAGAAAACAATAAAAATAGGCAAAACAGGCACATAGGGTCATATGCGTGCATTAGGATATACACGTATAAAAGGTTGTCACATGAGTACAGGCGCATATAAATCTACCTCACAACAAGGTTGTCGCATGGAACAGCCGCTGCATGAGAACAACCGTTGTACGATAAAGCTACCACATGGAACAGCTACCGCATCAGCACAACCACTACACGACAAAGTTGTCGCATGGAACAACTGTCGCATGAGCACAACCGTGACATGGCAAAGTTTTTGCATACAATGAGCCAGACGCATAGCGATCGAATGCACAGCAAGGCACACGCATGGTAATCCATGCACATAGCGAGTTATGCATTCAATGTCGGGCCTATAGCAATCTTGCGCATAACATCCATGCGCCCAGAAAGTCTAGGCGAATAGCACACATGCTATAAAGGGCATGCGGTGAGGGATTCATGCCGCATAGCTCCTTGCCTTATGGAACTCCATCGTCCCAATATCAACCAAATCATCATGGAAAAGCTCCAAACTTGTTTTCTTCATAAAATTCTTATTTTAACTCAAAATCAAGCAAAGCAAAAGTCAAAACCACGAAATTTAATTCTCTAAAATATGGAACAATCAGTTTTCAAAAATACTAAGTTTTTAGGAACCATTCCTATGAAATACTATAAAATTCTAACTTTAAAATTTAGATATACTCCAAAATATCCATCAAAACCAAAAATATCAAGTACTAAAGATACATAAAATTATAAGATACACATTATAGACTAATAATATACAAGAAAAATCAAAGATCTAAAATATACAAGATTTCTCCATTTGTGCAAGGTGTACTTGCCTAAGATCCGAAGAAAAGAAAGAGAATGAAAGCGAAGAATGAGGAAAGAGAGAGAAAGAAAAGGGTTTATATTGGGTAGGGTTGGATGCTTAGCCATTGGATCAAGTCATGAATCCCTCCAAGTAATCCTAACCACACAAAATAACACATGAACCAAAGCTAAAGGGAAAACATGGGTCTAGTCTCAAGGTTACCTGGCAGTCATGCCAATAAGCTGTATATCCACTAATACATATATCGGGAATGGGAAGTGACAGATTAGAAGTATTACAAGTTTTAACTAGTTAATTAGGAGGATACGATATATTTTAAGATCATATGATTGAAGTGACTAAGGATACAATTTGAGAGAATATATAGTTAAACTTTAGAGTTATTTATAATTTTCTACTTAGAATGGGACCATCCATATGGAATACTTTAGAAAGGAGGACTTGAGGGACTTATTATGGGTAGAATCATGACATCGGGCTTATGCTAGGAAGTGAAACTTGAAATATGGTAGTATCCTAGTCATGAGAATTTTCACAAGAAAGAGATATTGGGTGAACACATAAAAATGATATGTAGTGCAAGGAGGATAGGCAAAGGTGGATAATAGTACAGTAGAATATTTGATAGAGTGTTGAGTTAGAATTTGACTTAGACAAACATTTCTTCAAATATAGTTGGATTAGAATTAGGAAGGCTAGTTAAAACCATAATTAAAGAATGTTCAATAGGTGAATATTTCATCAAGGATTATATCTAACCCCCTGACTAGCTTAGATTTGACCCTTACCTAACAGTTAGGTATAAGCGGGATTGGATATACTCTTAAGAATTGTATATCCTATCCATAGCTAGAAATGGAAGACTTCTAATCGTATGGCTAAGAAGATTTGGAATATTACTTATAGGGTTATAGTGTAAATATTAGGGATTGTTCATGGCTTCCATACCTTATATGGGTAGCCATAAATAAGGACTTGCAATTACAGTTAGTTATCTTGCCTTGGGTAGAGTAGTTGGTAACCCATAGTGATTATAAACCAATAACTGATGCAAGATAGCTAGGAGTCCCAAAAATGATTATAAGTAGAATGATTATGTATACATAATGGATATTGAAAGGGGAGAATAATAAGAATAATATTATATTTAAGAAGAATAACTGAAGAGGGGCATGGATGGTTTAGCAAGAAATTTTGACAGGAAAAAAAGTTAGGAATTGATAAGTAGGGTAAAGTAAATTGAAACGAGGATTACAATAAAGAATACTTACGACAGAGTAATATGGATTACTAAGAGTGAGTGACTAAAGCAAGTTGATGGCTACAAATTCAACTCTAAAATCGAGACTCAAGAAATAATAAGGAAGCTAGATCGAGGAAATAGAGGATACAAGTTTTGTGATGAATAAGAGAAATATTAGAAAATGAATATTTTGTATAAAAAAGTTGATAAGGCAATAAAAGAAGTAGACCATAGACTATTTTAAGACTCGTGATTAAGATTATGTTAGAAGACTTTAAGGAACCAAACTAGCAAGCAAAATGGCACGAGGAAATAAAATAGAAGTAGAGTATCCTTTAAAGATATTGATAAATCGTACCTAGCATTTAAGTTATAAATTGTGGATTGGAAAAACTGGAAATGGAGTTGCATTATAAATTGAATGCTAGAAATTGAATGCTATGCTAAATTCTCAGAGAACTAGGATGATTAAAGACCTAGGTTATTAGTATTTAACATAATGTTGTTGGAAGCAATTATCGAGGAAACAAGGTTTTTGGATTGAATGAACTTGTTTGAGAGAAGACATAAAATTTTAAAGGGATACGAGTTGGATTCTGACCTTAAATATTAGCTAGTCATATTTTATGAATCATGCAGTATCCTAATAAACTAGGATAGATAGACTTACACCTTTGTATGAGTAAAAGTGTTTCACCTTCAGCTTAGCAGAATTGCTCTCAGTTAGAGATTGTCAGATTAACCAGAAGTTGCAGTTCGCCATCAACCGTACCACTATCCTTTTATTTTAATTTACTATATTCTTCCATAATCACTTTTTGTGATATTACGCTAGCAAATCAATCAAATTACGTGTTTGATCAAAATATCTATTGTCCCTAGTTATATCTCAATATCGAAACCAACCCTTGATAAGTACTTTATTCATAGTTACTAATTTTCTTTTTATCTCAATTCCCTTGACTTAATCCTAAAATTTGTATAGATGATTTGGTTCCCTGTTCGGCTTCCTAATCATGCCCTATTCTCCAAATCAAATCCTAGGTAAACACTTCTTGAACTTGCTATAATTTTGTCTTATTTTGGTTTACAAACTTTGGTCTTTTATGATTTCCTTGATCTTGTCCCTTAGTCATCCGCTTTTCGCGATGATCGAATCCCTCAGTACCACCTCGCCTCAGTTGCATTCGACTAAGTCATTCCTCCTGTCTTGTTGAAGAAAAAAATCTATAAACAATGGTAGTAGTGTGTGATTGGTAATAATCTCCAAAGAAAGTTAACCCAATAGCACCATAAGAGTACCTAGGCTCCTCTTGTGAATTCTTGTTTAGGGTCAGAAGTACTTAAATTTTTTGTATTTTTTTTTGGAATTAGACCTTACCAGATACCTTGTAAGTAGAATCATTATAAGAATTTTAACTACTAACTAAACTCCTATTAGTTTCGTAGCGTGTCAAACTAAGCATACCCTGGTTCTTAAAATATGGCGTCAAACTAGGATCCTATCCGTAATTGCTTCCTCCATCTATTTGAGATTCAAGGTACAGCTTGATGTACTTGACTTTTCTTTCACATTTAATTTTCTTACTAATTTATATTGTGATTTATTTTATTTTGAGGAAAAATTTCTTATAAGTTTGATAGAATATAATCCTCCATCCTTTTTTAATATAGTAATCTAGAATTATATATTTACTTTTTATATATAATTAAAATAATAAATATATAAAAATATAAATATATATATATATATATATATTAAGAAAATATAGATAGAGAGGAGGGATCGGGTCCCACTCTTATGTATCTCCAAATTTTTCTATGATCACAACCATTGGATCTTGTTTAAGTCATCTAATCTTAACCGTTTATTTGAACCATTCAAATCAACGATTAAGATTAACTTAAACAAGATCAAACGGATGTGATCAGGGAGATGCTTTGGGGATGCAAAAGTACGAGATTTTTGACCCCTCCTCATATATATATATATATATATATATATATATATATATATATATATATATATATATATATATATATATATATATATATATATATATATATTCCTATCGCCCCGAGGTCGATCCCTCGACTTGTGTCGCTCCCCCAAATCCTTATTCAAATCCAAACCCAAAACTTGTTTTCTATTAATAAGTTTTTAACCCATTAACCATTCAAACCAAATAACATGCCCATAGTCAAATTTTTATTTCTTCTTCCCTTTCCCACGTTTTTATGTACAAAAATAGGTAAATCTTTTTAGGGAACCCAATAATTGCTCGATTACATTTTGTCTCATACTCAATCTCCCAACAAACTCAATTCCCTTTACTAATCAGTGCGCCGCAGCCGACTTTCTGGCTGTATCCAATACAGTCCGGGCGCGAGCTCCGTCAGTGCACTATACCACCAACAAATCTCACCATCACACACCTAGGATAGTGCTCAACCGCAGTAGTCGAGTCCCACTGGTGCCACATTACCAGTGTTGTGGACGACTGTAGTAGTCGTGCCCCATCGCGTGTAGTCGAACCTTTCATCGAACCAGGAAGGTTGCAAATTTGTCAGAGCACATCGCTGGTTGACCCCTGCAATTATCGACCACCGATGCTCCTCCCCGACGGTTGCAGTCTCCTCATCAACCCCCAGAGTTGACGGCAAAGAACAACTCTATTTTTTAGAAACATATATGAGTTTCAAAGGAATTTGCTTAAGGCTTACACTCAACTTTGTTGGCTATTACCCGAATCATTTATGTAGGTGCGTTGACCTACAACTCTAGTTTAACTTTGCAAAGTTTTAGAGAAAAATTATAAGTGGATCAAAACCATGGCTGAACTAGGCCCCCCGAACAGTTTTTATATATAGAAAAAAATTAATATATAGTTGGTCCTGTCAAACCATACCACCCCGACTCAAACTGATTACACAAAAGGGTACGTACGGTATCCCCAGATGTGTGGCCTTTGACAAAATTTAAATTGGTCGCATGTGCACGATGAATTTGGCTCATATCCATTGAGAATCACAATATCAGAGATTTTTGGGAATTTGAAATTAGTTTGTGCACGCTCATTGTGTCATGAAGAAACTTATGTCATTGGACTCATAGCGCCTGACTTGTCCTATGACCCAAGTTTTATTTGATTCTGAGATAGTCAACCGTATCACCGCTTCGTAGATCCTACGATACGAATCAACGGGTGATTTTGTGATCGACTAATAAGAATCCAAATATGGACTTACCATTGAGACTATATCGTCATTCTAGCCTTGTTTGATATATAGTTTGCTGAATTTGGATACCTTCATTCTTGTACGTTTTTTAGTGCAACGTGGGCCTGGCTAAGGATCCCGTTTTGGCTTGAAACTGTCATATTTGTCCATATGTCCAAATAGTACTTATGGGTAGGTTTTTTTACTATATCACCCATTTTGGACACATTAGTGATGTTTATTTCAGCATCTGATTACGTCTGTGCATGTTATATTTTTTATGCTATCACTAGTTCAACGATTTTGCTGCTGGAATGTCATCCAAACGCTTTCCAAACTCCAAGAAAATATATCCTGCTAAATTTACTATTTTATTTATATTCAATATATAATTTTATTTTTGTACTTGGTTACGATTATTGGTATATAAAATTGTGCATCTAAGCTAGACTTGGGTGCGATCGACGATGTTCTTCGATTTACTTGTTTTCTGTTTATTTTATGCATATCGTCCTAGATGTTAGTCGACTACTATATATATGAGGGATATTCTCATATCTCCATGACCTTAACATGCACATGACATAATTTATGATATTCATATAAGGGCGACCTATTGTATCTGATTGATAATCAGTACGTTTGGAACGTGTGACATGTAGAATATAATTTCTATATAATTTGTGTATATGGTCAAGTAGTTACAAACTGGACATATTATAAACTGGACATATTGGTCAGTCTATTAGGGATAGGGAGGACAATCACTAAACGTATGGGCTAGCCAGATTGGTGAACCATAGACTCAGGAGGAACTGTGGAAGTTTATGAGCTTTATATCATGTTGGCATCTGACGTTCGTTGAATGTTATGCATGGTTACATATGACTTCGTGTAGTATATACATATCATACTTGATCCTGAATCTCGTCCATGTGTGCAAAAATTAGCCTCAAATTATGCACTTAGGTGGTTAGAAACACCCTTTGCATATTTATATATACTTCAGATTATATAGCATATTGATTAATCTCTCTAAAGACCTGGTTTCCTTCCAGGTTTGTTGAGTAGGTTTTGCAGAGTACTTCTGATGGATTATTGATGGTTATATTTTTGTTACAAGTATTTGTTCCTCCATGGTATATATTTAATTATGTTATTTGTATTTTCTTGATAACCTAGTATTTGTAGACTCATATTATTTCTTTTAAGTCTATTCGGGTAAGTATGTTTATTATGCTACAGACTAGTATTCATATTGTCCATTCTTTATGCTTTTGTTATGTGAACTGAGTTATAGAGGTGTTATTTTATAGATTATACCTATCTTAGACAACCTATACACATTCGAGTTAGGCTAGAGTCCACTTGATACGTAGCTGGCCACTGCTACGTATCATAGTTCCATGTATTTTTGGACTGGGCATGACAACAATCCACTGCATTTTAAACTCATTCCAACATAAGCCAATCAATGAATAAGAAATCTTCTCTATGCATTCGTCTCGATCAATTAGATGTCGAAAGAGTTTTCTTGTTACGTTCCACCGCTGTTACGCCAGAAATCCAAGGTTCCACACGAGCTCTCGTTCTGCGACAGTCTAGTCTAGCCCAACCATTTTTGTTTCTTTTACTCAGTTTTGACTGAAGCAAACTATTCACAAGCCCATACATAGTAAATTTCCCAGAGTGGGGTCTTACATTTCTGTGGTGGAGGAAGGCGTTCATGAGGACATCTAGATTGTGTCCCATTGGGGGATTCCATCAAATAAGAGGTGCGCATGGAAGAGGTCATGGGAGTAGAGGCAGAGGTGCTCGTGGAAAAGGTCATGGGAGTAAAGATGGAGGTGCCTATGGTGAATAAACCAATCAACAAAGGCGAAGATGTTCTTGAGGCGGAGGTAGTAGAATAGGGAGCCAAAGGTGAAGGGTGAGGCAGAGAGAGCAAAAAGGTATTTAGTGATGGAGGAGTGGAAGAGGGGGAGGGAGTGGCGGGGCTTGGCGGAGCGGGAGTAGGCAGAAGGAGGAAGAAGGAATTGAAAGAGGAAGGAATAAAAGCTGGCACAATAATTAGTGGGTGTTAAGCACTACTTCACCTTCATGGCCCAACATCAACAATACCATCATGTATCTTCACTTCCTGTGGTCTTGCATAATTTTGGGGAAATGGCAGCATAAATGGTTTTAATTCAATTTTTATTAAAAGATATTTTTGTCATTTATTATTTTTCGTCAACTCCATTAGGGTATGAAGTTGTCTAATTGTAGTTGGAATATTTATTGGTATAATATAAAATTTATAAGGTATCAAGTTGAACAACTTAAATAGTTGAAGGTATTTAGTTGAAATAAGCCTAGAATTTAAGATACACTTAAATTTTTGGGGTAACATATCCTTACATATCAACCATATATTTTTAATAGTCTTATTATCATCATAATATTTGAACATACATTACTAATTAAAAGATTATTTTTCAATAATTATATCTTTACATATTTGTTCGAATTCATATTCATCGTATCGTATGTTTTGACTATTTTTTTTGTATTAGTTGATTTTTTGGATAGTAAAAGCTTAAGGTAAATATGTATTAATATTTGGGCCAAGTTAGCGCATATTACCAACTTGTAAATAAGATAGCACCAAAATTTGGTGGAAGTGGTTATTAGCTCCAGCCCAAGGGTGAGTAGACCGACTCTTGCAAGCAACACATGATTGGCTCTTTTAGACAAATACTTAGATTTCTTTTCCAAGCTCGTCAACTATGCATAACTGTTTAATAATAGTTATTCCCATGCCTCCGACACTCCTTGATAATTTAGGTTTTAAATTGCTTCATATTTGTATCATTTAATAATATATTTAATAATATTTTTAGTAGTTTTAAGGTTTTCTATTAACATATACATGTGTCATATTCTTAGTCATTTGATATATCTCAAATCTTTTAATCATGATCATTATTTATATTTGTCACAACCCGCACCCTGATATTCGGGCACGAGTACTTGGGTACGTCCATCCTACACCGCAGCATCGATGGTAGAACGCTTTCTAGACCTTAATAAAAAATCATCTCAACCAATATAAGAACAACTAGTATCTCACAATACCTTAGCCTATTACCTAATACCTCACTACTACGTTGACCAATACCTATTACCTAGTCCTTATCCTAGACACTTACCCCATATCCAAGATACTACCCTATTCTAGTCCTAATACCTTGGTACTAACTAGGATACCTCACTCTCAACTTACCTCACTTATTGGTACATGAGTACTATGGTACCGTATATTGAGAATCACATAATACCAAGGTATCACAACCTCATTCTAGTCCTAATATCTCATAATACTACCCTCACTCAAACTTGCTCACACTCACACTACCTTACACTTAACCCTCTCTCAAACATATAAGCCCACACCTACACCACACCAAGCTACACTATCTCACACACTCATGCTAGAACCTAGCTATGCCAAGCCCATACTTGGGCAAACTATGCACGGTGTGCTTACTGTACATAGGTGCAGTGAACCCAATTGCACTGGCCTACAGTTGCACCCCAAGCTGTTGACAATGCTACTGAGCATTGCTCCCCCTTGCAGCCTGAACACAGACTAAGTCTGCACTACAACTGCAGTTTCTCTTCTCCACTGCCTGTAAGTCATACAATTCTATCTTCCTTACTATATAGCTACACATAACTGTCCGCTGTCCCTCCAAGTGCCTACAGATCCAAGTCTGTACTACAGTGAATAATGCAGGCCCCAACTGCTGCACAACAAGTTCCAACACTGCACATTGTAGTCTACACCCCCTGCAACATGCAGTTGCCTACTCCCTGGCTCATTGTCTGAACAAAGACCCCTCATCTTCCTCCCGGTTGTGCACCTACTGCAACTGAAACCTTGCTGCTACTGTAGATTGGTTTGTACATTGCAGTGCGCCCCTCAACTATAATCTACAATACTTCCCCCCTCTCTACACTGACTGTCAATGCTCACAGTCCCCTCATCCCCTCAACATCAAGCACACACACCACTCACTAAACACACACACTCTAGCAACCCAAGCACACTCACAAACACTAACACTAATACAAATACCTCACATGCATACCCTAGTATCACACTACACCATAGTGCACCAAGATACTCTACTCCTACACCAATACTACCATGATACCAATGCCAAAACTATATGGAACACAAAATACATATGAAATATATTATTAATATAGCTAGGATAGGTAGATCTAGTGCAAATAAGAGAAATTGACACAAAGAAGCTCGAATACACCCAAATTAGCAAATCTACCTAAATGTATCATGTCATATCATGATACGGACACTAAGTATCCAATTGTTAACACTAGAACACAAGCAAAAATCGAAATGGATACCAAATTTTTTATAAAAATACAACAAAAATACTTGGTGGACACAAATTCGTAATTCCACCAAATGACCTATAAAACGCATGTATCAACTAGGAATAGGCTTTCTTCCACCTAATTCTCCACCTATGGGGTTGGATCTAACTATGGATAGGTTCCTATAGTTAAAATTGGATTTTTAACAAAGAAATTGGTAGAAAAAGTGAATTTACCTATTGGGAGTTGGATCCCAATAAAACTATATCAAATTGGACACAATAAGGGTGAATTAGACACGATCCTCCTAGCTTGGCTCCTCTCCAATGATCTTCTTTGTGCTTTAATGCTCTAGGCCTCCATGAAGATGATAATGAGTAGAATTTGAGTGGTTTGGAATGAAAATTAGTAGGGATTGGAAGTGGCTTAGGGAAGAAGAAGCTTGGGGAGAAAGAAGTAGCAAATTGGTAGAAAATGAATTGGGTTCTCCACTTATAGGGCTGGGCACTACATGTCACACCCCAATCCCTGAAGGACCGAAAGTCACCACTGGACATGATGTCGTGCAAGCCTAAGTTGTGCTTGCATAAGGCCAAGGATTGTACAATAACAAAATAAGGTATTCAGAGTTAGAAGCAGCGACACAATATTGTAGAAAATTGAATGAACACAATGATATAAGAAAATAATCTCTTTATTGATATCTGAAATGATTTCAAGGCTTTCAGTACATTTTCAATTGGCTTACATCTCACTTGCTATACCGAAATGCAATAACATCATTCCATATATTACGTCCCTTTATACAGAAAGTATCTCAAAACTTCTCAATACATCTCAAGGCATCTCCTGATTTCTGGCTTCTGAGGATGAGGATCTACTATCGCTTCGAATAATCAAACAGGACACCCAACACCTGCAAATAAACTGGTTGGTGGTCAGCACTTTGGGGAAAGCACTGGTGAGAAATAAATACAACACCCTCAGAAACCATCACTAAGTAATTATGTGATAAAATATTGCATTATTAGTGATCTTACTACTTTTACCTAAGTTCATTCCATGTTGTACAAGAATCAGGGTCATGTTACACTTCTTTAAAAATATCTTTAAAAAGCCACAATTCATATTCAATTCATTTGAGCATACAATAGGTACAGTTCATGCAAGATATTGAATTCACTTCTATATCGATGTGTGCAGCGTGTATCGTGAGCCATATTCATTCTCTTAAGGATAATAACAACATTCATTTATTCAGTTCTATCTGTGAGCAGGATACTATTGATTCTTATGAGGCAACTTCTTTGTGCACTAGTATGCATGAATGTTAGGAGCTGTGACTCTGCTTCAGTTCTACCCTAATATACATGAATACTAGTAACATTTTATGTGAACATAATGGCAATGTTTCATGTGAACAAGATGGCAATATTTCATGTAAATAGGTACTATTCTTAAGAGAAACATGTAATAGGAAACATAATATTATGATCATCACTTATCCAGTGATTCTTATCTTTTGCCGAATGAATGGTTATCCCTACAACAGACAACTGTTAGAACGATTTGCATAAACATATAGGTACTGCACCCTATTCATCTCTGCATCAAATGTTAATTATGAAAGGCGGCTAACCTAGCATCTGCCGTAACTACATGATGGTCCCCGAGTGTTGGTTCCCCGAAATTAGTAGTTGGGATATACAAGCCCATCTCACTAGTGACACAAATTGGCTATTAGCAGTTGTGACTCATGGTTGCTCTGCACTAAAATATGCTAAAATTAGCAGTTGTGACTCAAGGTCGAGCTCTTCATAATAGCCGTACTCCAGTTGATCCTGTAGATCGTACCTTAGGGTGTTCAATTATCTCTCCTAGGTCGAACGATTCTAGTGCCCAAGGAATCGCTCGAGAGACCAGATACCTTATGCACAAGTTGTCAGACCAATGCATGAATGCACTTATATCAGATAAAACTCTATTATGCACATGATCGTGAACAAGCAGACTTTCCAATCTTTTCACATCTTTTCGGTCAAGCGATAGAGCTAATAGCTCTTCGATTCTCTTCTTTTCAATCGATAGGGTCAATAACTATTCTTCTAATAGCCACAAACCCACTAGATCACAAGGATCGTACCTCAGTGTACTATTAGTCTTTTCTCTTCTCTTTTCTTTTCAATACAATACAAGAATTCCATATAGTTCTATCTTTATAGTAGCGCTAACAAAAACATGTAAGCAATCTCTATTTAAGCAAGCATGATAATTCTTCTTCTTTCTCTTTTAACTAAGAATTCAGTTCTACTTTTTCTTTAGCATAAGATAAGGGACATATTCAAGCATTCATTTACTCTCCTTTTTAGCAACAATATGGACATGCAAAAATTCTTTTACTCTTGTTCATTAGCACGATAATAGTTTGTTCAGTAGTAGTGACAATATTGCTAAGCATGCAATATTCTTATCTCGACTTAGCATGACAGGGTTCTTTCATTGACAATCATACAAGTTCTCTTATTAAACATACATGGCCATTTTCTATCATTCTTCTTTATGAATATTAATCTTCTTAGCTTTAAGCAATTATAAAACCAGATTCTTTATTTGGCTTGAAAGAATCAAAGAATGAAGGTCTGCCCACTCACCAAGATCAATAGTCTTCTGTTTCAACAAGGAGCTCTTCTTGAAGGCTTCTTCTCGAGCCATCAAACCGATATCTCTTGTTATATAGTGCCAACATGGAGCAGGATACTACACTACATATGAGTGATTGAGATTGTCTCAAGGACAAGTTTGCCCTCCACTCTCTAATTTGGTCTCTAGATCTATCATGAATAGAATCTTTTTTATTATAAAGGAATCTAATTAGTTATGAGAGGGTATCTAACCATTCTAGAAGAGAATAATCTATCAATGACAACTAGGACTAAATAATTATAATTAACCACTTAATTACCTATAACAATATAATTAACAACTACTTGGAAAATGACAAAATATCCCTATTCCTAATTTTAGGTGGTTACAATCCTACCCCCCTTAAAATAATTTTATCCTCAAAATTAAAAGAATAACTACGCTATAAAGATTGATTGGTCTTGCAAGTGATGGCAACCTATACTATTGAAAACTTAATAAGAATTCTTACTACTCTGGAACAAAATATGAAGAAGAAAATGATATATATATATATATATATATATATATATATATATATATATATATATATATATATATATATATATAGCTCGAGATAGGAATATTCTTGTGGAGTCATGGCTTGGCCTTGAATCCTCTAAAATGTTACCTATCCAAGGTAGGCACTAACACATGAAGAAGAAAGATTATTGAAAGATTATAAGTTACCTCTCAAGGTAAACGGAATCCAAAAAAGTCTTTATATTATGAAGAATATAAAGAAGACAAGAAAGATTACTGATAACTAGAGAATACAATTAAATACAATTGTTCTGAAAGAGTTTCCTATACACCCTCCATAATATACACTAGAAGCCTATAACCATTCCTATCTTAGGTTCTAGGAGAAGGAATAAGAAGTACTTAAATAGATAAAGCCTCCTAGGGGTGTAAGAATTTTCTATGTTTTAGAGATACCCCATACCTATATCTGATACTTAAACTAAGTATTCATTAAGCATCAACCTAGCCATAATACTTATTATAATGGGTTACTACTTCTAGTATTAGTGATACATTATAGCTCTAGGACATGAGCACACTTAACCCACGGACTCACACTACCTAGAGGGTACTAAACTAACATTCTAGGGTACTCTTATTACTGGTACTAGAAAGATACTCTACCAAACACTTAAATTTTTTATACATTCTTGTGACACACAAGAACACATTCACTAGTATGCCAATACTTATTCTAGCTCACCCTCTAACACACACATACAGTCTCATATTTGTCACAGTTTTTGCAGACACATGAACAGTGCTTAACCACTCCACTTGTAAATGAACACCTATATACACTCACACTCATGACTGGTGCACACATACAAGATACACCTTTACAAATCTAAGATAGAAACCTAGGATAAATATTAATTCTGTGCCACAAGACACTAACTCATACCCATGACACTCAAATACCCATACTTATGTATCATATTTATATACACTCATCACTCTATGATACTATATATAGGGTACCTATCCAAATTCCTGACACTGTCTACACAAGACGCTAATTTATATACATGTCACTCATGTGATACCCTCATACCAAGGTACTAAAGTATCAGTACATCTATACCTAATACGCTAGATACTAGGTTACTTGTATCATGAATATCTATGACACATGAGATACCCTGTATCTGGACACAAAATAGTCCTCCTACATTGAGTTCTGGTTACTATCATACTTGACACTATGATATTACACTGGTACCATTCTATCCATCATACAGTTCACTGATACATAACTACTCCCATACTATAATACACTTACAAATGTACCCACACCTACTAAAACTTACTCCCACACAGGTTATCCCTCTTTTCTCACTGTCTGGAACACCTGCACTCCTACTTTCCATGATACTCCCTTGCATGCCCTACCTCAATATTATACTGATATACCTAGCTAATACTATCACACACAATAATACTCACTAATACTAGGCTGACACACCATACATATCACCTATTACACCTCCTAATCTTGATACACCTTGGACACTTGCACTCTTTAGGCACTCTTGGTACACAGATACTAACTTCATAACTATACTGGATACAAGCACTTAATACTCTAGGATAGCAACTTGACACTATCCTACCCACTGATGCACTATTTGTACTCTAATACCCAGACCCCCACTTCATGATACTCATGAAATACCCCACACTTGTACTTTGCTTCACCACTAATGCACTCACTCACCATCACTCACTGTGTATTTGTGCACACAGTTCTGGATACCCTACTTCCCTTAATATATATATCACTTATTAATACATCAACACTCTCCAATACTAGGTGATACATCCCAACACTAGACACGTACTTGTGTACACCCACCTACACTCACCAATGCTCAACACTCCTCACAAAGCACAAGTTCTATTACCTAGCATAACACAACTCTAAAACTAGCATACCCAACCTACACTCTTACAGGAACTACTCTACCATGGCATACTCCCTAGTACACCTTAGGAATACACATTTCCCTCCTCATAACATAACCAAGTATCGAGCACCAATAGAATATCAAAGCTCCATTGATACCCAAACACAAATTCATGATACTTAATTAATACATGGATTCCACAGCTATATGAATCTATATGTATCTAAACATATATGATGATATTGATACCAACACGTAGAATCATAAATTGGTACACAACTCTCCCTTCTAACTGTCATATTTTTTGATACCTTTGATACTAATATTAACTATACTCTGACACCTACCATAGATTATTTGTTACAAATGGTACTACACTATGAGTTATTTTTAGGTTTATACACTGATAACTAATGCTCACATACCCAACTAGGAACCACTCACAGACCCACAAGTTATACTTCCAACAATCAGCACTGATACTCAAACTGAACACAAACTTGTCTACGAGTTACCAAACTACTGTACTATCCAAGGAGCTACCTTAGGACCTAATGAAGGTGAAGCTCTATAAGAAACTGAACTAGAGAAACTTGTCACTACCATAGTTCAAGATAGAAGTATTTTTGTCTATTTATATTATATTTTTATTTTGTGTGAATATTTATATAATATACTAGTATTATATATTATATATTATATATTATATTATTTATTTAAATGGTTTGTGGACTAGCCTTTTATTAGACTTGACCCTAGTGGACCTAATTAGATTTGTCATGACATATTAAACAGAACATTTTAGGCTAGGCCCATAGACTAAACCCTCTTCATTAATTAGGTGATTTAGTTAAACTTTCATTAGCACTAGATGCTTCCTAATTTAGCCCTACTAATTAATTACCTACATAAGTACTAGTGAGGGGCATATTGGTTATTGAGTATTGCTTGGGAGAGGGACAAGGGGCTGGCCACTATAAGAGGGGAACATTCTCTCTCCTCTTCATTCTTTATTCTTTTAGATCTATAATTGTGTTCTTTCCCAAATTGACTCATCCCTCCACCAAATTTTTTTAATTCACTTTCATTCCCTCACATTTTCTATCAATCAAGGAGAATTAGAGCTTAGATTTGCAAGAAGCACTTGGAGAAGAAGGATTTGCTAGGAGCTTATGTCAGGATCGTGTCCATTAAGCAATTCATTGGAAATTCATCTCCTAATAGGTAAATTCTGAATCAAACCCCTTAAATTAGGCTCTAATTTATGCATTTAACCATTAGAAATTATTTCTTGGCTTAGGGCTACCCATAGGATCAAGAATTGGTTCCATATGACTTGTCAATCCCAAGAAACTTCTGATCTCTGCTACCGAACTCGGGGTCTTCCAAGATTCCACTGCTGCGATCTTCTTCGGATCCACTAAAATACCATCACCAGTCACAACATGCCCCAAGAATTCTACCTTGTCCAGGAAAAACTCATACTTTGACATCTTTTCGTATAGCTTCTCCTTCCTCAGCACATCCAACACAATCCTAAAATGCTCCTCATGCTCCTCCGGTGTCCTTGAGTATATGAGTATGTCGTCGATGAACACCACCACGAACTTGTCAAGGTACTGATGGAACACTTTGTTCATCAAGTTCATAAATATCGTCGGTGCATTAGTCAAACCAAACGGCATCACCATAAACTCGTACTGACCATACCGAGTTCTAAATACAGTCTTCGGTATGTCCACCGGCTTCACCTTCACCTGAGGGTAGCCTGATCTCAAATCTATCTTAGAAAAAACTTTCGCACCACTAAACTGATCAAACAGATCATCAATCCATAGCAAATAATACTTATTCTTGATAGTGAGATTATTCAAAGCCGTGTAATCAATGCACATGCGTACTGATCCATCCTTCTTTGGTACAAACAATACTGGGACTCCCCACGGTAAAGAACTATCTAATAAACCCCTTATCATGCAATTCGTCCACCTGCTTCTTTAGCTCGACCATCTCGCTGTTGTTTACTCTATAGATATGTTGTAAAATTGGTTCTGCACCTGGTACCAAGTTTATAGAGAATTCAATATCTCGATCTAGCGGCAAACCTGGCAATTTCTTAGGAAACACATTCAAGAACTTTGCTATCAACGGATGCGGCAACTCCTTGTCTTCCACCATAGCTCCACAAATAATTTCTTCTCCCTGCTCTGCAGCTCCTCTAGCAAACTCGAACTCTGGCTCTCCTGGCGGACCAAACAAAACTCTACCTCCTCTACAATCTATGCTTGCATGGTGCCTACTCAACCAATCTATTCCGAGTATAATATCGTATCTCGAAAGTGGCATTACAAGTAGACACGCACTCAACTTTCGGCCTCCCAGAGTAACTCTTCGATCCTTACAAATATCATTAACCAGGATAATGCCTCCCCAGGTCATGATCTTGCAAGTCCTAAGCAAAGACTCAGCTACCAAACCATGCTTCAGAGCAAAAGAAACAGATACAAAACTATGGGAAGTACCACTACCAAATAAAGCTAAAGCTGAAATAGAATCAAGAAGAATAGAACCTGCGATGATATCTCTGGTGGGTTCCTCCTCTTCAAGGTCATTGCAAACGCTCGTTCCTGCTGAGCACCTACCTGCTGATGATGCTGGACAAAATGCTGCTGCTGTGTCGGAAGCGGTCCCCTCAGTTGTGCTGCAAGTGGTCTCGTCTGTGCCCTCGGAGCTGAATTTGCCCCCTGAACTGCATGACGAGGATACTCTCTCGATTGATGCCCTTCAGTACCATAATACAAACAAACTCCCAACCTCCTTTTGTAAACTTCCCAGATGTGGCCAGGCTTCTTGCAGTAGTGGCATAGAGCTTGCTGTAACTGTCTCTGCTGCTGAGGTGCCTGGTGAAAAGGCGTCTTAGCTGGAGTTTGGTTCTGCTGTGGCTGCTGGAAAGGTTTAGACTAGAAATGAGGACGTTTGGCAGATATTGTACTACAGTTAGCCCCCAGAAAAGAATCATGGTCTCTCTTGGGCTTCAAACCCAACTCTCGCTCAACCTTGCGTGCCTCCGCAAGTATCTCTGAGTATGTCTCATAAAAAGACGGAATAAGGATCTTCACTTCCTAGTTTAGACCCTCACAGAAACGAATAGCTCAAACCTCCGGCTCCCTCACCAGATACTCTGCAAATTGGCTCAACCTGTGTCACGCCCCAGTCCCAAAAATATGTAGGACTAGGACACATAAGCATGCCAGCCGCATGGATATGGCAACTCCAATATATGGAAACCAAATCCATACGTACGCTGTAATATGAATATAAAATCCACAAGTGGTATAAAATGTAATACAAGTCACAGGGTAAAATCTAAATCTCATCCACCAAAATCTTATAGAAATAAATAACCAGTATCTATGAAACTAGATCTCAATAAGAAGTATCTAAGGATGATAGTTGGATGGAAACAAATCCACTACCAACTCGAATATAAGAGCAAATACAATATGAGTACAATACCACAATACAATATAAGAATACCAGCTATCCATCACAGCTCGAAGAGAAGACATCCTCGGATCACATGTAACCATCCAAATCTGCGCTCCTGCAAATACTCAAGAAAAGATACACCTGACAGCGGACCAGGTCCTCAGAGGGACGTAACTAGATACAGAAAATACGAGCCAATTTAAATACAGTAAACATGCATATAATTTAAAAATAAATAAGTACGCTGTACAAGATAATCTATATGAATGCAAATGAGGACAACTTTTTAACGTATGGGCAAGAGTAGGCTACTCGATCTACCTCACAACTCACACACACATCAATGGACATCAGAAATCGACATACCGCGGGGGTAGCGACCAGCGAGACTCCAGAAATCGACATACCGCGGGGGTAGCGACCAGCGCGACACACGCCCGTAGTGCGAACTATATACTACGGTTAACCAGAGTGGTTAAAAGCCCATACGCCTAATGATTGTCCTCTTATGATACTAGGTGTCAAGTGTGTGTCAACATATCTAATATATATAGTAATGACTGAACGAACTACACATGCAATGAATATAACTGAACGAGACTACACATGCAATGAATAAACAGAAATATAAATAGCATGCAAAGTATTGTAAACAATTTGGCAAGGTATCTTGCCTGGGGTCCTGCTGCTGGTATGAATCCGAGTCCAAGTCACAGTCCAAATAGCCTATATATTACAAATTTATCACGTCAAAAAATAATTTATTTTAATTTATTTAATTCTAGAATAATTACTCTAAAATCCTATTTTAATCTTATTATTCTAATTTTTATGTTAATTCCTAAATTTTGTCCAAAGAAACTGAATTTTATCAACTCGAGACTCATGGCACGCAAATCGAGGCGATCTGTTGACCAAAAAGTCAACCGACACAAAATTAGCTTTCATGCATGATTTCCTGTATATTTCAGCATCAAAAATATGCTAAAATTTATAGCTCATCCGAAATCAAATTCGTTTGAGAATTATGGCACATACAAATTTTGTATTGTGCACCGATGGTTAAATTCTAATCTAGAAGTTCTACAGAATTAACAGTATGTAAATACTTTGAAATAAATTCTGGGAAAAATATATGTCGATGATCTCGATATTATCTTTCTGAAACTTTAAACGGTTCATGATTCTGATTCCTGGTTCTCCCAAAATCGTGAAAACATCAAAACACGTCTATTTTCAGACATTCTGTGCTCTACGAATTTTACAGAATTTAATACTCATAATTTAGAAAAAAAAATTATGTAATCAGAAACCTAACCTCATTATCGTTCTAACAAAAAAAACTGGAGCACGTTTGGAGTCCGGAGCTAGGAGATATCGTCTTTTTAATTTGTCATAACTAGTAGAAAATGAGGCTGAATTTATGACGAATTTTGACTATTTTTGGACGAAAAAGAGAGGAATTTGGGGAAGAAAAATATGAAGGATGAGGTATTTATAATGGTGGAGACTACTTAATTAAATACAACTAGGATTGATTAATTTGGATAGGATTATGATGAATTTAAATAAGGATATGATATACATTAAGTTGCTTTCCTAGTAGGTTCAGGATTTGAATTAATTTAAAGTAGAGTTTGAATCTATCTCAATAATTTATAATCTTGAATATAATTAAATATAATACAAATAATTTATAAAATCTTATTAATATCTATTAACACTAAATTAGCATCTATCTAATATTAAGACTATATATATCCAAATAAATCCTAATTAATTTCAAAAATCTAAAATAACCTAAAAATGATTCTAAATAAATATTTATATAAGTAAATATATTGAGAAATTCATTTGCTAATTAAATAACAGAATACTCTAAAGAAATTCAATATCTATAATAGTATAAAATATACACAAAATATCTATTTTTGGTGAAGGGGTTTACAATCTATCCAACTTACAAAAATTTTGTCCTCGAAATTAAAATAGAACATGGTTTCTCTCTATCTAATCTCACTTGATCACAATCTAAAAGAATTTACCTCAAGTTTAATAATGTAATTTCTACCCAACTTAGAATTTACCCATCTATCACATAAGGCTCTTACACTTAAGAAAATATTCCTCAATTTATTTTCTCATGTCATTCAATCCTCAAAACTTTAACACCCACTATATCATATGTGATATGCCCTTAATCAATTATAAAAGATAGTCACCAAATAATGTGATTGGCCTATGGGGTATATCTTGTACTATCCATGTATCACTTATATCCAAGCATGAGATTTCGTCTTTCCGAAACAAGGGAAGACGGAAAGCAACAGAAAAGAGTTCAATGAGGGATAATAGAATGGAAGTATGGGAATCAAAGCGTTTAAAGAATTCAAATAGGAATTGTCAAGATGGTTGTGGATTAAAATCTTAATTTGGTAATTTCCTATTCGCATGCTCACATCGGTGCAGTTATGTACTTGATATAATATGCTTTATCGTATCTAGAGGGTAAGTATATTTGTCTACTGGTCCACTATACATCTCAATCCACATAAAATACTATTACGAAGGACGAATCAAGCGCATTATGGCTAGCTAGACCATAATACACTGATTCTGATTAGACAATTTGTATTAGTGTGGTTGATCAGGCCCCAATAACACATATGTCATGAACAAGCTCGATATAAGATAAGCTTGCAAAAACTAGGCTATAATAGCGACATAATTCAAGGTAGCACAGAAAATATAACGCTGGATTATGATGTGAGAAGTTACAAAATAATTCAAGTTCTCAAAAGCAAAAACAACATAAGCAATAATAATAAAAGACTCTACAATCTCTACAGTTATCATACAATCTCCTTATCTAAGTCGCTAGTCGACCAAATAGGGCAAGGACCTTTAAATTCTATGGTCTGAATAAACACTGTCGTCTTTTGATAGAATGCGATAAATATCATTCGGTTACACTTCAATTAATAGGTCAAAAGACTATGTGATACTAGGTGTCAAACATTATGGTAAAACTTTTAACTAACTCTAGTAGTGTCTATACTACTCTCAAGTCTTCTTAATACATCAAGGGGTAATGGTATAACAATCTAAAGATAAGGAATTCTAGGTTTACTAGATATTCTAAACTTAGTGGTGTGTCTATATTCTCGTTGTATTCTTAATAGGTGTGCTACTCTAATTATCATCCTAATAACAGGGGTTCCTATATTCTAGCAGAAGACTATACTCAAGGAACTATTAGGAAAGCACATGAATCAAGCAGGATACAATTATTCAAAATAGAACAGATAGGAGAAGATGAATCACAGTCAATTGTGGATGAGATCCTATACTCTAGTCCTAGGTGCAGGCTTGTTCGGTACAGTAATGTAACCAAGATAATATGCTCTCGACCTGCATGGGCCACCACAAAAATATGTCATGCCCCAGTCCCAAAAATACGTAGGACTAGGACACGTAAGCATGCCAGCCGCATGAATATGGCAACTCTAATATATGGAAACCAAATCCATACGTATGCTGTAATATGAATATAAAATCCACAAGTGGTATAAAATGTAATACAAGTCACAAGATAAAATCTAAATCTCATCCACCAAAATTTTATAGAAATAAATAACCAGTATCTATGAAACTAGATCTTAATAAGAAGTATCTAAGGATGATAGTTGGATGGAAACAAATCCACTACCAACTCGAATATAAGAGCAAATACAATATGAGTATAACACCACAACACAATATAAGAATACCAGCTATCCATCACAGCTCGAAGAGAAGACATCCTCGGATCACATGTAACCATCCAAATCTGCACTCCTGCAAATACTCAAGAAAAGATACACCTGGCAGCGGACCAGGTCCTCAGAGGGACGTAACAAGATACAGAAAATACGAGCCAATTTGAATACAGTAAACATGCATATAATTTGAAAATAAATAAGTACGCTGTACAAGATAATCTATATGAATGCAAATGAGGACAACTTTTCAATGTATGGGCAAGGGTAGGCTACTCGATCTACCTCACAACTCACACACACGTCAATGGATATCAGAAATCGACATACCGCGGGGGTAGCGACCAGCGAGACTCCAGAAATTGACATACCGCGGGGGTAGCGACCAGCGCGACACACGCCCGTAGTGCAAACTATATACTACGGTTTACCAGAGTGGTTAAAAGCCCATACGCCTAATGATTGTCCTCTCATGATACTAGGTGTCAAGTGTGTGTCAACATATCTAATATATATAGTAATGACTGAACGAACTACACATGCAATGAATATAACTGAACGAGACTACACATGCAATAAATAAATAGAAATATAAATAGCATGCAAAGTACTGTAAACAATTTGGCAAGGTATCTTGCCTGGGGTCCTGCTGCTGGTATGAATCCGAGTCCAAGTCACAGTCCAAATAGCCTATGTATTACAAATTTATCACGTCAAAAGATAATTTATTTTAATTTATTTAATTCTGGAATAATTACTCTAAAATCCTATTTTAATCTTATTATTCTGATTTTTATGTTAATTCCTAAATTTTGTCCAAAGAAACTGAATTTTATCAACTCGAGACACATGGCACGCAAATCGAGGCGATCTGTTGACCAAAAAGTCAACCAATACAAAATCAGCTTTCATGCATGATTTCCTGTATATTTCAGCATCAAAAACATGCTAAAATTTATAGCTCATCCGAATTCAAATTCGTTTGGGAATTATGGCACATACAAATTTTGTATTGTGCACCGATGGTTAAATTCTAACCTAGAAGTTCTACAGAATTAACAGTATGTAAATACTTCGAAATAAATTCTAGGAAAAATATATGTCGATGATCTCGATATTATCTTTCCGAAACTTTAAACGGTTCGTGATTCTGATTCCTGGTTCTCCCGAAATCGTGAAAACATCAAAACACATCTATTTTCGGACATTCTGTGCTCTACGAATTTTACAGAATTTAATACTCATAATTTAGAAAAACAATTTATATAATCAGAAACCTAACCTCATTATCGTTCTAATAAAAAAAACTGGAGCACGTTTGGAGTCCGGAGGTAGGAGATATCGTCTTTTTAATTCGTCATAACTAGTAGAAAATGAGGCTGAATTTATGACGAATTTTGACTATTTTTGGACGAAAAAGAGAGGAATTTGGGGAAGAAAAATATGAAGGATGAGGTATTTATAATGGTGGAGACTACTTAATTAAATACAACTAGGATTGGTTAATTTGGATAGGATTATGATGAATTTAAATAAGGATATGATATACATTAAGTTGCTTTCCTAGTAGGTTCAGGATTTGAATTAATTTAAAGTAGAGTTTGAATCTATCTCAATAATTTATAATCTTGAATATAATTAAATATAATACAAATAATTTAAAAAATCTTATTAATATCTATTAACACTAAATTAGCATCTATCTAATATTAAGACTATATATATCCAAATAAATCCTAATTAATTTCAAAAATCTAAAATAACCTAAAAATGATTCTAAATAAATATTTATATAAGTAAATATATCGAGAAATTCATTTGCTAATTAAATAACAGAATACTCTAAAGAAATTCAATATCTATAATAGTATAAAATATACACAAAATATTTATTTTGGGTGAGGTGGTTTACAACCTGCCAAACTCCGTAGCGTACTCCTCCACAGACATGCTCCCCTGAACGAGACTCTCAAACTGCCTCCCCAAGTCTAGCATGTTTTTCCGAGCGAAGAACTTCTTCTTGAAGAGATCCTTGAATACCTCCCAAGACTATCATGCGTCAACCAGAATCGGCTCATTCCTGAACCAAGTACGAGCGATGTCGAAGAGTTGAAGTCCTACCGCCTCAACCTTCAGATCCTTAGAAAGACGGGACACCCTCATAAGACGCTCAATGTCCTCGAGCCAATCATCAGCATAGACGATGCCTTTCGTCCCCTTGAAAACCCTAGGCTCCAGCTTCTTGAAGTCATGAATATTGCCTGGCCGAAGCTGAGCAACCTGAGGAACATCTTGCTGCTGGACCAGAACTCCTCTCTCAACTACAGCATGAGCAATCTGATAAGCACTCTCGATGCCCTGCCATAGAACGTCGGTCTGCCTCTGATGTGCCTCTGACTGAGCCCACTGTGCCTCGAGCATCTCACGAAATAGTGTAAACATCTGTGTCGCCTCTGCTGGCACAGGAGGTGGAGTTGGAAGCCCCTCATATACAGCTGGCACAGTCCTCTGAGTAGGTGGTGGACCTCCGAAAGCATTTGACACTCCAATCACCAGAGAATTGACTGGTGCAGGCCCTCGGGATGTCACAGACCTCTCAGAAGCTGCTATCCCCTGCTGCAATCTAGTCTTAGGCGGCATCCTAAGACAAAGCGAAAGAAAGAATCAATATGGCACAAGATGTCAGACATTCAAGGAAAGGACAGATTAAGAGATCAAGTATCAATATCAAAGGAGAATAGTTGAATTAAAAGAATTTTCCTAGATGTGATTGAGTATCTCAGCCTATCTCCTATATCCTATCACAGGCTTGTAGTAGTACAACTAAATTGTCGCACTACCACGATATCGCATAACTTACGAAGCTAGACCTACATGGGCCACCACTAAAAATGTGTCACGACCCGCACCCGATGTAAGGGTACAGGTCAGAAATATCGCCCAGCATATGCCGTAGAATCGACGGTAGAACGCTGTCTGGATAATCTATCTAACAATATAATGAACCACCAACAAAAATAATATACTCAATCACAGAACTAAGATGAAAATGAGCACGAATCAGATAAAGAATAGAATAGTCACAATATAACTCATGAGTCTAAATAATACATCAATGAGTCTGAAAGAAATAACAAAATAAGCTACAGACAAATCCAGTACAAGAATACTAAGAAGCTACTACTCCCGGGTCAACTGTCTCAGTTGGGATAAGTCCCTCCTGAGCCAGGGTCTCAGACTCTAGACCCACAAAATCATGAGGTCCATAATAGGTAGGGTACCACTCCTCAGTGTCATCTGGAAAAATATATTCAGTCAGGAAAGGAGCATAGTACATCTCTAACAGCAGTTCTAATCAATGATAAAAACTATGTAACAGAAAATAGATGTGAATATACAAGATGCACAATAGGTACGAGAGATACATACAATAAGAAAATACTGGAATAAATACAATAATGAATAATATGCCAATAAACAATAGTACTAATGTCTAAGTGTATGAGTACTAGCTTTAATATGTGATCGACTTGGTGTATGATATAATTTATATGGCCTGGCTAATCATACGTGCGGTGTATGATCAACACTATTCAATAATAGTACTTGATATAATAGGGGTATTGATCATATATCAACACTAAAGTACTCCCCAACCTCGACTGGTATAATAGATCCAACCACGATATACTATGGCACGAGATTCCCCAAGAAGATAGCTAGTCTTCCCGAGAATCAGTGTCTGTACATGTACAAGATAACCAATGAAACAATACTTGCACCATATACACCATATACCAAGGAATAACATCTTATGACGAGATCCGGATATACCAATCCGTGTAACCATAGTGTTAAGAGAACATGAATATCTACACTAGAAACAATAAATATAGAGGATATCATAAATGAGAAACTATCAAAGAATATACTCGCCTGAAGTCCAATGAATAGTCTCACAGATGTCTGACACGGTGCCTCGAAGACCTAGATATAGAATACAACATCAATACAAGGTTCCGAAAAGAGAATAAGTTAAACTAGACAATTCCTAGGTCAACAAGTCAATTCTAAGTCAAAAGTCAACTATAGTCAACTATGGTCAACTATGGTCAAATATGGTCAACTACCTATTTCTAGGTTGCAAAAAGCCTAACAGAAAAATATTTCTAGGAAGGATTGGACCAATCCAGTATACAAGGTTTTCTTGTAGGTAATTGCTCAAGAATATTTTGAGCAACTAATATTTTATCTGAATTTGCTATATGGCTTTCGCCTTGACAAGTTTATGACTTCATGTTGCTATATGGCTTTTGCTATATGGTTTATGTAAATCATCCTCACAGAGAATTTGACAAAAAATATCCATACCATCTTTATCCTTAAAAAAAAGGATTCACCAACATCATACCAAAAAAAAAATCCCTTTCCATGCAATTGCTATTGAAGGATTCACCAACCATATAAAGAAAACAATAATCAATTATATTAAACTATTGACTCCATATCATAAAAGCTCAAAGGACCACCATGTACAATTGAAACTCTAAATTCAAATACTCACCAACAGCATAAACTGGTGTGTCACCAGAATCTCGATACCCAGAATAGTAGCCATCACCGATAGGAGAATCCATGCTCCACAAACAATCAAATCAAACCCAATTGAAAACCCTAGCTTTAGTTAAAAAGGGAAAAAAGACAAAATTACTTATGTTTTTTTGTTGTGACAGAAGGTGGGTAGGGCAAGAGGAAAGAGGGTTGGATTAGGGTGTTAGGACGATAATAACCCTGAGAAATAAGTCATGTGACTAGCATATGTCTAATCCTAACAGTTTCCATCCAAAAAACTAACAAAATTTAATTCAGGTACTTTTTCAGCTAAAATACAAAGATTATGCACCAAACTAACCAAAAAAAAAGTTCATGCACCAAAACGATGACCACAATATTCCTCAGGTACCATTTTGGCAATTAACTTATTTGAATTTGAAAATAGAGAGAAAATGATTACAATAGAGAAGAAATTAATGGAGAAGAGAATTCTAAGGTTTGATTATAGTTTAGGGAACTTTTCTGGTACAGCCTACTAAACACATAAAATCAAACGCTCATGAGCTCTATTACAAATCTATCTCAAGCTAATATTTATGTACAAAGTAATCTGGGAAGCCAGCAACTACTAGGATACCTACTGGCACCACTAGTATGTTTAGAGCCAAGGTATATAATATTTTGGAAATGTTTATGTACAAAAGTTGTTTGACGAAACAAAGCTTCGTGAAACCCATACTAGTTGGTAACAACAAAGGGTACTCCTTGTAAATTTCTTTGTAAATTTCTTTGTAATCAGAGATTAAAAACTATTTTGTTTTATTTCATAAATTTTTGTGTAATCAGAGATTAAAAATTGGAACATTATGGATTGATACACGGTGAGGTTGAAGATCATAACACAAGTCTATGTTGGTTGAATTTGGATAAAGAAAATATTGCATGACATCAATTTGGATTGATACACGGAGAGGTTGAATATCATAACACAAAATTTTGGAAAGGGTACGAGCTCCTTGTAAGGTTGTTGCAACAACAAAAACAGAGTTTTATTTTAATTTTTTGGGATTGGCTTTGTGAGTCATCTAATTTTTCCATTTTGCATTATTAAGGGTATGTCGTAAGTAATATCTGTTATCAATTATATTCTTTGTTTTCATCTATCTTACCAGATGGCACCCATGAGAGAGACACCTCTCCTACTGTTAAGGAGAAAGTGATGTCTCCTACTGTTAAGGAGGAAGTGATGCCTCCTACTGTTAAGGAGGAAGAGATACCACCTGTTGTATCTCAGACGGGGAGTTCCAGTCACCCAGCACCTATAGCGGCTGTATCTCAAACGGGAAGTTCTAGTCACCCAACACCTATAGTGGAGATTGATCACATAGATGCTGTTTATGCGCAGTATTTGAGGGACTGGTACGTGCCCCAGCGTATTGGATATCCTCGAGATTGATACTGTGATGTTTCATATACTTTTATTATGGTTATTGTATGATTGTGATACTTATATATTATGCCCATTGTGTGACTGTGATACTTATATATTATGCATTTTGTGTGACTGTGATACTTTTATTTTGTGTGTATTGTGTGACTGTGATATTTTATATACTTTTTGTGTTATTTCGTACGCAAAAATTCAATGGAGAGTTACTCCAGGTCGGTCTATAATATTTGTGTGTATTGTATGACTGTGATACTTTTTATTTATATTAAATGATATTAATTTACCGGTGCTGAGTGTTCCACCAAAGGGGTCGGCGAACCCAGAGAATTCAACGGAGGGTTGCTCCGAGTCTATTTTTAATTAGAAATTCATAAATTGCAGGAATAATAGTTTGAAAATAATTCAGTATTCTTTTTTTATTTTTCCTATAAAATTAGCGACGTATTTAGCGACGTTTATACACGTTGCTAAATACGTCGCTAATTAGCGATGTTAATAGACGTCGCTAAAGACGTCGCTAAACATGTTGCTAAATACGTCACTGTACGTCGTAAATTACTGAAATGGCAGTACTGCTAGGTCATTAAAGACGTCGCTGTCACATCGTTATATAAGTCGCTAATTAGCGACGTTTAGCGACGTTTGTTTACGTCGCTAATTAGTGACGCTGTGTCGCTAAACGTCGCTAATTTAGCGACATATTTAAGTCGCTAAAAAACGTCGGTATAGCGACGTTTAGAGACGTTTTTCCTTTCAGCGACGTGCTGAGTTCCGACTTCCGTAAAACGTTGTTGATTACGTCGCTAAACGTGATTAGCGACGTTTTTTTGTCATTTAGCGACGTTTTTTGAAGTCGCTAATTTGACTTTTTCTAGTAGTGTTTATACTGCTCGTCCCTAGATCCTATCGCTCGATATATCCTCGTTTCAATGCTTGTCACTTATATTATGCCACAATCAAGTAAACACTATCTTTCCTTGCATTCATCCAATTCACCGAAGACTATCTAATAATCGTTCTGTGCAAGTATGAACCAGAAAGTATCATAGACCGCTAGGTTGCCAAGGCATCCATGAACCAGTAGATTGTACCATGTCAAGCAAATCAAGAATCACAGCTCGTGGAGCATACTCGTTCTGAAACAAGAGTCAATAATTTACATATCATGTCAAGAATCTCGTGAACCTGAGACCCAAGACTTGCATGTTGCGGATAAGTTGTGCACAAGGTATTCATGTTCAAGTTTCTGCGAACGGTCTCCAGGACATCGGGGCCGATACAATCCGGACGGAACTTTCTGATAGTCGCCTGTCAGTGGGCGGCATAGAGTGAATGCCCCCTTGGCCTCGCGTCGCACTTTGTACCGTCCTGGGCGAAGGTGACATGTAGCGACTCCTGACCTTACACATCTAATACTGCCCCGAGACTGTAACTCGTCCTTTATGGCTATGCCAGTGACCTCATGTTCATATAGATAAGTCATCATCGCTTAGAGGCAATCCGCGTACGAGTCATTGTATCACATCCAGAAATTGAGAAATACCTGAACGATCATGAGTATAACACACTTGTGTATAATTGAAACACTTGTATATATGGAGCACTTGAACATCTTCTGCAACACGCTTGGATAAATCGTAAAATCATGCACCCGAAACATAATCTCGTTCACAACACTTGTGTTTGCATATGATATTGCCCCCGAATTATAGTATATATATGCCCGTGCTTGATTTAACTTGGTTTTCTTTAGACAGGGAAGGACGGATGGTAAGTCGCCGTGTTCCTTATATCGCACAGCGTACTACCACACGAGTTAGACTTTACATCATTATCATAAAACTGATCCTAAGGCAAGACTAGAAAGATAAATTAATAGATGGTGCACAGAACCTATATAACACGTTTGGATTTGTCGAGCGGGCGAGAAGCCTCCTCACCAGTGTATTCATGTACAGATAACCTACCAGATTGCTTGCAGGATGCGGGAGAACCTCGTTCGGTGGGGATGCCCTTTCGTGCGTGCTAAGGCATGGAGTTCACTCTGGAGCCTTGGAGCATTGCGTCCGAAACCGAAGCACATATAAAAAACATAATATTGGAACATCCCCTATGTATAATTCCATAAATGTAGTCACTTGGCACGCTTTTACTGTTTCAGAGAGAGAAGCTTGAGCGATTTGTAATCTCGGCCAAGCGCCGCCTGTAACACTTATTCAATATCAATAAAGAGCTTATTTAATTTTTATACTTGTGTTATTCAACTTTCACTATTGACGACTCTGTGAACTTGTTACCAATCACCTATGCATTTATTATTCTGTTGCACTCGGATAATCTGTACGACTATGTGGCTTAGACCTCTTACCGCCTGTTTAGATCATTGCCTTACACAGGCGCGGCTTACGCTCATGCGGCATCACGCCCAGATGGGTGTAGCGATCGTCCCGTGGGAGCGCTGGCGCAATGATTCGCGCCTAGCAGGGATGGCCGATTGCCTACGGGAGATTGGGGCATGACATATTGGTATCAGAGCATGGCTTTATGCCTTTGGACTTTGTTTCGATTTTCTCAGTTTCGAAAGCTCGTTCGTGGGTTATGTGCATACGCTCTCTTTCTCAATATCCCATCAAAATATTGCAAACAATGAGTCTAAATACTTTCAAAAAGTGCATGTGAATGATATGATTGCTTGTACGAGATTGTGATACATAGGCCTTTGTGCCGACCTGTGCTAGACTTGGTTAGAATAGACTTGTGCTAGAATTTGCAAGTCATGTGCAAATCTGAATACCGATACATGGTTATCCAAACTGGTTAATGTGTGGAATATAATGTCGTTCGAACGGTTAGCTATGCATACAGTCTTTTGACTAAGTTGTGTTGAGTATTGCGCGCCAAGACCCTTTGGTGCAATCTAGTTTGCAACGATATTGGGATATCGTTCAGATAAAGGATAAGTCATACTAAGATTGGTAACCGATAGAAACATTATCATATTTATCGCTTAGGCGAATATAGATATCGTACTTGGATTTTGGAAAATAGCTCCAACGGTATTTCGTGTCGGAAGATACAAATCGAATATGGTTTACTTTGATGACTATCAAGGATATATATATATATACGAGACTAAGATTTATCAAGCGATACCTAAGTATCGTACAGGAATTCTAAGGAACGACTTGGCGAATATGCTAACGATTGATACTAATAACATGATTGGGGATTTAATTGGGTGACTCGATTCCGAGTGGGGTATGTATCATTTAAAAATATCCAAACGATTCATAGATCTCGTGCGATTATTGGATTGAACAATTTGAGAATGTCTTTAAAAAGTGATAAGGCTTATATCGAATATGGATTCAAGAAAAAGGAAATTGATAGCTTGGTTAAGGAAACTTGGTAGAAACTTGGAGGATCATACGAGCGATTTCGGATTAAAACAAACTGATTGAACTTGAATACAATATCGCTCGAATAGAAGCAAGCCCAAGAATGAATATTATAGTTCGATGAAAGAGGTAAGAGATAACGGATTTGACTTAGAGTTTGGAAGAAAGATCTTGAATCTAGTTCGAAACGATAACCTTCAAAATCAGTCCCAACGAGAACGATTATCCTGCGGGAGCACCGGCATGGTGATTTCACGTATGGCGGGGATGATCGAACTCACAGGAACATGTTCGACGATTATTCCAAACGAACTAGATGAATAGAACATATCAAAAGTGGATAGACTTTGGCTTGAATATTTGAAACTCAGTTATTTGAGGAATGCTAGAAGTAGACTATGGATTTACTGAACTGTAACATTAAAGTTGGATAATTTTGCTAGACGAATTATAACTACTGCATGAACGGACATGGCTTGATAGATTTTATATATAGCTTGGATGGAGCAAAGTAAAATGATAAGGTATCTCGATTATTTCGAAGATAACCATAATGTTCGACGTTCTTGTCTTGTGCGAGCGTAACTCTATACTCGTACATGCGTCACGCACGGATTAGGACAATTATCCAGCGGGAGCGTTAGCGTCATGATCTCACGTCCAATGAGGGTGATCAAACTTGCGGGAGACCATAGCGTGACAACTGATGGATCATCATAACTTTTGGTTTGATACGATAAGACGAATTTGGGAATGCAAGTGAATCAGAAATATTTCATGGATAAGTTAGCCTAGAAACTGAAATAAATCATGCTTGATGGTTTCGTGAACGGATACATAAATTATGTCGGACGACTTGGAGTTATAATCAAAAGGTTTAGAATTGAATCTTTGCTTGGTGGTCTAGACTTGGAATTGATATATGGATTCTATCTAACATGCCTTAAGGAGATAGACTGTGCGAATTGTTAGGCTTGTCCTACAACTTGGATATATCATGGATTGCTTGAACAAACTCGGCCCCTGTACAAACGAACGTATTAATATGAGTAGGATAATTCGTGCTTGATGTTTAAAAATATGAGTAAAACGAGCTTGGGTAGAATATTTTGTACAAACGAACAATGGTTTGACCTTAGGAATTGGGGCAAGCATCGTACGACAAATTTGTATGATGAATCATGTGCTCGAACTTGTACCTATGACCTTGTGAGTTGACCTAGTAATTAGGCAGACGACCCTGTGCCGAGTGAAAGAACTTGTGTGACCGACTTTAGAACATTGATTGAACAAAGCCATAGAACTGGGGTAACAAGACTTAGTGTTAGACTTGGAATGGTGAGCGTATGTTATGTTTGACCCGAACAGATGGACGCTAGTCGGTAGACCAAATAGATCGTGCTTAATGGTTGTGCAAATACTTGATTTCAGTTAGAATGGAAATAACTTAGTATTTGATCGACCCTGTTAGAAATATCATCATGATTTGTAAAACGAGAACCTTAAGATTTTTGTAAGTAACTTGTCCGATTTTACTATCACAAAGTTTGGTTGAATGCATATGTTTGAGGGACGCCTTGAACGTGTGCATGATCCAAGACCCAAGGATATATTGAACTCGAGTGCTAAGACTTCGCTATCGCTAAGTTGGTTGATATACATATGTTTGAAGGACGCTTTGAATATATGCATGATCCAGACTTGCGATATGCTGATCTCAAATGCTAGTGTAAGTAAATATGTTAGATCCGCATGGACAAGTATAATGACTTGTATAAGTTTGCCTCAGCCTTGATCATCATTTAAGATGGATTGTAACGGACCCCATGTTAAGTAATATGTTCCACGCTAAGGCGCAATAGAGACCGAGTCAGAACTTGGATTGAATGATAGAGTCATTTAATGAGACTGACCCAGCATACACGCAACACGGTAATAAGAAACGAGTAGAAAATTGTGTTCGAACGGATCTAGTTGTACCGAATGCTACGCTTGGAATAGACTTGATAATGCGATAGAATGGCATGCGCTCAGGAAGTCTCAAGGATGAGACTTTTTCTGAGTGGTGTATAATGTAACGATACGTTCCGTTCAAGCGGACAGCCGATTCAAACGGCAAAAATCCAACGACTCGACCCGCTTTGCTCAGTGAGAAGACTCGTTTGAGGCAAAGGATTTACAGACTTGGCCCTTCAGGAGTTCAGACTTAGACTTTCGGAGGCTCGCTCGGAGTATCGCTCACCGAGGTAAATCATCGCTGTCACTACCATATTTCTAGAAAAGGGTATTTTAGTAATTTCATATTTAATTAAATATTGTGCATGATAAATAATTATTTATTGTATTATTTAATTATTGTTAGATGTTAGTAATTTATTTTGGACTTGTGTTAGTGGACCTAACTAGTTTAGTTTAGACTCATGGACCAACATGTATTAATTGTTAGATTTGAGCCCATTTAGAAAGCCCATTGTTTATGAGAAGGATTAATTTAATTAAACCATTAGACTAGAAGCTTCCCTCCTTAATTATTTCTTCATGAGAGGCCCCAAGGGGTATATTGGATAATACATAGTGACTTGAGGAAGGAAAAATGGGGGGCTGGACTATTAAAGAGGGGGGATTTATTTCTCTCTCCTCTTTTTATTTGAAAATTAGATCTAGAATTTTCCTCAACCAAATTCCTTTATCCCCACTTTATTTTTCTACCAAATTTTATCCTAATTCATTTCCAAATTACCATTAGAGACTAGTGGAGCAAGGATCTAGAAGGAGGAAGTAAGGATCTACAAAGTGGAACAAGGATCTACAAGTTTGAGGCCAATTTTATCATATTTGGAGGTTGAATTGGGAATCCATCTCCCAATAGGTATAATTCAGTTTTTTCCTTAATTTAGGTTCTAAATCTGAGATTTAACCATGAGAAATTAACTCATATGCATAGGCTACCCATAGGATTTGGTTTTGTGTTCATAGGAGGCCTATTGAGGAAGTTATGGTACTTGTTGTGTCAATTTTGGGAGAATTCCGTGATTGACAATTGTTGTGTGTGTTAATTGGTCCTATAGATCAATTTGGCATGTGCTTGTGTGTTTGGGGCTAGTATCGTGTCCGCAATTAGGTACGTGTAGGTCATATTCCAACAATTTGGTGATACGTGTTCATTTGGGGGGTTTCCTCCGACACGGGACTTTGTGCATGTCATATTTTGACACGGACACGTAGAATTATATTTGACTCTTCATATTATTCATAAATGATATTTCAGACTTGCTCGTGTCCTTCGGGGTACGTTTGGATGTGTGGTGGACTCGTGTCACAAGCGTATCCTAGATCTATTTGGATACGGGGTGATATGATCCATGTGTTTGTGCAATTTAATTTTAGATCTATTTCTCTTGTGTTCTTATTCATGGTGAGGTATAATTATAAATATGTATATATATATATTGTGGTATATTTATATTTATGTATTATTTGTGTCTTAGATCTATGTATCTATTTAAGTATATTGCATGTAGCTATTATTCTACATATGTAAGAGCTATTTAATAGTGTAGTGTATGCATATATATTGTAATATATATAGATGTGTATATGTTAAATAGATATTTATATGTTGTTATATTTATATTTATATGATGTATGTTATATATTGTGTATGATTATATATATGTACGTATGTGTGTTGTTATACATATGTTACTATGTATGTGTATATTACTATGTAGTTATTATGTACATACATATGTATGAGAGGAGTATGTGGGTGTGTATAATTATTAGATGTAGTTATATACATATTATAGGATACATATTATGTGTTATCTCCTCTATATAATGCCAAAACTAGGCTTCACCGTAAAAAAATTTTGTTCCAAAAATACCCTTCAACATATTTAGTAATTAAAAGATGCAATAATGACAACCATTTACGGAAATCAAAGGGTTCATGCTACTTGCTAAGTCTTTTAAATTTTTACCAAAGAATTCGAAGGGTTGAACCATTAACCTATATAATTAAAAGCAGTAGAAATAAACTAACTCATCAACATCATTCACTCCAATATACGTGCAAAGTACGTGCATATATACTAGTATATATATATATATATATATATTGGGTATATATATATATATAAGTGAGAAAGAGAGAGAGAGAGAGAGAGAGAGAGAGAACAGGAGTTCTAGCGACGGTTTAATGGCAACAACAACAATTAATGCAAACAACAGCAGTGTAGAAGAATGAAAAATACGTTGGGGAATCATACGCGTAAAACCCTCAATAGACAGGAAGTTCGCGTAAAACAGAGTTCCAGCACTGGGTGGCATGAAACATAACTTCAGAGCCATTGGCGTACAGCAGAGCTTCAACGCTAGTTCAGCATAAAACATAGCTCCGGAACAACCCGCGTAATGCAGTATTTCCAGACTGCTTTGGCGTAAAAAGGTTGCTACATCGCCACTTTGGCGTAAAACTCGTCTGCTTTTAATGCAGCGGGAATTTGTATGAGGAACTCTTCGTATTCCTCAAATGAACCTGTCAGATCAAGCAGTGAATCTGACTCCTGACAAAGAGTACTGCACGGTGGTCGAGAGGACGGTTGTAATGATGACTCTGCACAGAACTCCAAACTGTCGTCTAGTGACATAACCCTTGATATAAGACGTCATTTACGCATTCAAGGAATACGCTGCCTATTCTACACAGGCAGATATGAGCTTTACGCTCAGGATGAGACGAAACCAACAGCCACGACAAAAGTTATTCTTCGTACAGAACTCGAGGCACATCTCTGCAATTAATACGCGATATAGGGGCAGATCTCTGCATTTAATGCATGAGATTTGGTTCTACTTTTAACGACTGGGTAAGCTATAATTAGGGCTAATACGTCCACATCACCATCCCTGCATATTACGCCAACCAGGCTATTTTTAGCTATAGGAGCACGTTGTACGCTATCTCCTTGAAATACGCCGACCTGGCTATTTTTCAAACTATACGAGTACGTCGTATGCTATCTCCTCGAAATACACCAACTCAGGCTATATTTGTAAAGGTGCGTGATAAGGCTATCTGGCCCAGAATACGCTCAAAACCTCAGTCAAAGAAGGATAACTGGCTATCTTTACGCTGGTTACCTATCCATACAGCATCAAACTTTATGCAGAATTTGGCTTCTACGCCAATATGACAGCTATTTGGCTTTCTATGCCAACATGACAGGTATTTGGCTCCTACGCCAACATGACAGCTATTTGGCTCCTATGCCAATATGACAGCTATTTGGCTCCTACGTCAACTTGACAGCTATTCGGCTTCTACGCCTACTTGGCTTTTACGCTATCAGAACAGCTATTTGGCTTTTACGCCAACGAGACAGTTATTTGGCTTTTATGCCAACCATCTCTATGCGAGCGGCAGTTATCTACGTGGCTTGCATGCCGTGATCTTCGATGAGCGATTATACGCGTTACCTCATAATGGGACACGCGTCACACGCCAATTCAAGAGATCATTCATACGTGGGTAGCAGTTATTATAACCGCCACATAAAAGGTGCAGCTCTCTCCTCTGTTCAGTTTCTACGCCGACTGTAGCTGAACTCTATAAATAGAGACCTCCGGCCACGGAGGTCCAAGGTCGAAGAGTCAAAGAAAAAGGAGGAAAGTCGAGGATTTTTCAAGAAAAGAGAGTATATCCAGAGAGTATTTTGGCAACGAGAGTTCAATCCCTCCTGCAGCCTTTGAAGCTTCTTTTTTCGTCTTCTACAGCACTTCTTTGTCATCGTGTGGTCCAAGGGACAAAGTGATCGATCGCAGATCAGACTCCTATAGCAATATTTAACCAAAATTAATTTTTTGTACTTAACATCCTCGTATAGGATTAATTGTACTTTTTTTTCTTGTTTGTAAACCAAAGAAAGGGTTTCGTATAAACCTAGTTTCAATTTCTTTCGTTTATTATCAAACACAAGATGGCGACTCTGTTGGGGATCGAACCCAGAATCTCTGGTTTCGCAGACTAGAGATTGATGTAGATGCCCAAGGAACAGTAAAAATAGAGTTTGCTGACCTTAACCCGTTCAAGGGAGTAGAGTCCTACTATTCCGACGCCATGTTGTACACCCAAGACTACATGAAAGAGGTGTCAGGCAAGACAGCGGAGGAATTCCATCGGGAGCTAGGAGAACCATCTACCGAACAACCCCTGTCGATCCAGGTGAAAGGGTGGACTACCCATCCGAAAGTCATGGAACCCATGGCTATCCACTTGAACAAAACCAAATCAGGAGGAGGAAGTGATCCCCTAGTGATCACTTTGAACCAGAAGCCTCCACCTTTGGTCATCAACCTCCGGCGCAACAAGAAGCCGACTGATGCAAATACAATCGGGAACGTGGTTTCTGACGATAATAAAGATTCTTTTTTACCAGTATACTGACGCTCAATTTCCAAATCAGGAATCCTCCCCCCATAACGATATAGAACCTATAGCACAAAAATTCTTGGAAGTTGTAGATTCTTATCATCCGTATGTGTGGAAAGTGGCGTCAACATCTAATGTCATCACGACATATAGGCCACATGAAGATTCTATCTTTATAATCCCGCCTACTCGCAGCAATCAGCATCCAATAGTCTTCGATTGCATACACAAAAGACCGATTATACAAGAAGATTCTCACGAATCTGATGCTGGAAAAATGCAGGTCCACAAATATAGCCCACAAGCTTTGAAGATTATGCAAAGTATGGGTTATAATCTGAAGTTAGAACCAGGCCTCAACTATGGGAAAGGCAGACGAATACCGTTGCATGGTGATCCCTACTGTCAACGAACTCATTTGGGGTTAGGGTATACCACATTTCTTACAACTTCTGAGTCAAATAAGGATACATTTTCCTCTTCTCAAGGTGACTCGTCGTCCTCCGGCTCATATGCTGATCTCGAACGGGTATTATCAGTAAATATGGTGTTGACAAATTTTCTCGAAACAGAGGAACAAGAATCTGAACCATTCGAAGATAAATCCTGGGCTCAGCAAATGGATACACAATGGGAACTCCGGTTCGAGCAGAGAGAACCGCCCACTGAAGATAAAGTTATCCAAATCGATGTTGGGGATGAACTTTCACCAAAGCCGATATTTATCAGTAATAATTTTTTCGAAGAAGAAAGAGAAGAAATAACCCAGCTGATAAAAGAATATATCGAGGTCTTTGCGTGGAATTATGAGGATATGCCAGGTCTTGATCCAAAAGTGGCTACCCATAAGCTTAACATATTGCCCAATTCGAAGCCGGTAAAGCAACACCAACGCTGGTTTCGTCCGGATATGATGGATGCCATTGAAGCTAAAATCAAGAAATTGATAGCCTGTGGGTTCATCCGGGAAGAACAATATCCTGACTGGGTCGCCAATGTTGTCCCGATTATGAAGAAAATCGGGAAAGTGCGTATTTGCATCGATTTCTGATATCTAAATGCGGCCTACCCTAAAGATGAGTTCTCTCTTCCCATTACAGACGTCATGATCGATAATACGTGCGGTTTTGAGCGCATGTCTTTCATGGATGGATTCTCAGGATATAATCAGATTAAGATGAATCCTGAAGATGAGAAGCATACTGCCTTCCGGACACCTCTGGGGGTATATTGCTACACAGTCATGCCCTTCGGACTGAAGAATATCGGGGCTACATATCAGCGAGCTATGAGTAATATATTCCATGAGCACTTACACAAAATAGTGGAATATTACGTAGACGATATTGCTGTCAAAAGCCGCCTCAAGGATAATCACATCCAAGACTTGAAGACAGTGTTCGAGTTGATGCACCAACATCAACTCAAAATGAATCCTACAAAGTTCTTTCTTGGTGTATCCAGTGGCAAATTCCTGGGATTTGACATTACCGCTAAAGGCATTCAAGTGGACCCTGATAAAGTGAAGGCTATCTTAGAAATGTGACCACCCTGTAATATGAGGGAACTCAGGGGATTACAAGGTCGTCTGGCTTATATCAGGAGATTCATATCCAACCTCTCTGGGAGATGTCAACCTTTTTCTCGCCTGATGAAGAAAGGTGTATCCTTCGTATGGAACGAAGCCTGTCAGCAAGCGTTTAATGATATCAAATGCTAACTCACTAATCCTCTATTTCTGGTGCCTCCTGTCATAGGAAGACCATTTTTGCTGTATGTTCGAGCAATGGATCATTCTTTAGGAGCTCTTCTCGCACAGAAGAACAATAAGGGTCATGAACAGGCTATCTACTATTTAAGCAGGATGATGGTCGGATCTGAACATCGGTACAATCCAGTAGAAAAAGAATGCTTGGCCCTAATGTTCGCCATTCAGAAGATGCGACATTACGTCACAGGCTAAACTATTCATATCATCTCCAGAATCAATCCTCTTCGAGTATTGATGAACAAGCCGAGTGTTCTCAATTCCTGACTCGCGACTTGGGCGATGTTACTAACACCATATGATATGGTGTATGTCCCTCAGAAGTCCATAAAAGGTTAGGCCTTGGCTGATTTCTTAGCTGCTCATCCAATTTTGGAAACCTCTAAACTATACGAGGACATTCCCGACGAAGTTGCAGAATGTAATTTCGCAATGGAAAGTGTTACATGGCAGCTATTCTTCGATGGTGCCTCCAGGACTGGTCCCAGGGAAAACGTAGTTTCTGGAGTAGGAATTGTCCTGGTCACTCCTGATAAACTCGTCATCTATCGAGCATATTCTCTTAGCGAACCCTGCTCTAATAATGTGGCAGAGTATAACGCTCTACTAATCGGGCTCCATATCGCTAAAGAATTGGATGTGGAATATATGGAAGCTTTTGGTGATTCTCTGCTGATCGTCAATCAGGTCAGAGGAATATATGAAGTCCGCAATCCAGACCTTATTCCTTACCACCAAGCAACGATCGAGATTGTAATATCTTTCAAAGGATTCTTCCTAAAGCACGTGCCCCGATCCTAAAATTTGGAAGCTGATGCTCTGGCCAGTCTAGCTGTAGATCTAGTTATTCCTATAAGAAGGCAGAATTCGGTGATTCTTCTCAACAAAGATCTGTTCTGTGTGAAAAATAATTTTTACATAGAACGCAGCTACGCTATAAATACGGTTCCTCCTGAGAGAGACTGGAGAAGTCCCTTTATAGATTTCGTGGCATACGGAATCTTACCAGAGGATCCTAAAGAAGCAGCATCTATCAAAAGACGATCATTACGCTTCTATTTTGATGCTTCTTCATAATGTCTATATCGCTGAATATATGATGGACTACTGTTACGATGTCTCTCCGATAATGATGCGAAGTGGGTTATCCGTGAAGCTCCCGACGGTATATGTGGAGCACATTAACCCGGTCCTAAGTTACAGGATCGTATCAGGAGGATGGGCTACTACTGGCCTACCATGATAGCAGATGCAGTAAAATATGCAAGACAATGCAAAGCCTGTCAAATTCATACATATTTTATACATCAGTCTTCTGAGTATCTACATCCGACCATTGCATCATGGCCTTCTGAAGCATGGGGTATGGATATCATTGGTCCTATTCACCCATCTTCTTCTAGAGGGCATCGGTTCATATTGGCTATCACAGACTACTTCTCTAAATGGGCGAAGGCAATCCCCCTAGCTGAAGTAAAGACATCCAACGTGATCAGCTTTATCAAGCACCATGTCACTTATCGCTTTGGGATACCCCGAAGGATAATTTATGACAATGGGCCTCAATTCATCAGCCAAGCGTTTTACCGATTTTGCGATAAGAATCGGATACAAAATATGGCCTCTACGACATACAATTCGGCTGCTAATGGTTTGGCAGAAGCCTTCAACAAAACCATCATCAAACTCTTGAAAAAGTTTATTTCTTCGAACAAAAGAGATTGGAATGAGAACCTGGGAGAGTACCTCTGGGCATACCGCACAACGGTACGAACACCGACGGGTTGTACCCCATTCTCATTAGTCTACGGGTGTGAAGCAGTTCTCCCTATTGAAATCCAAATCCCATCACTCAGAATAGTAGTGGCTAATGAGTTGACTCAGGAAAATAATAATCGACTACGGCTTCAAGAGCAAGAAGGATTAGACGAGAAACGCCTTCAAGCTCAACAGCGCATTGCATTCTACCAGGCACGTATTTCCAGAGCTTTTAATCGAAAAGTGAAGGAGAGAGTGTTCAAAGTTGGCGAGCTAGTTCTAGCTGTAAGGAGGCCAATGATCATTACACACAAGAGTAAGGGTAAATTCCAGCCCAAATGGGAGGGCCCTTATGTGATTGAAACGACATTTTCAAACGGCGCTTACAGATTAGCCAAGCCTAACGGAGATCTGATAATGGCTCCTATCAACGAAAAATTCCTGAAGAGGTACTACGCTTAATCTCCCTTGCTTAAAACGGAGTATGGTGAAGATTTCATTCTGACGATAATATGTACAAAGACTGGTTGGAGCATATTCTATTATGTTCTTATGACCTTTGAATAGATATGTTTAAACTAATTTGGAACTTCAAAATCTATCACGTCCATATTACCTCTGATAGTGTTTTATACACAATTTTAGTTGGATCATATTCTATCATGTCCATATAACCTCTGAATAGATATATCCAGCTAAAGCTTACCGAAAGTATATCACGTCCATATTACCTCTGATATCACTTTCACCCTAGCCTATCATTTATATTCAAAAATGATGGGTTCACAAAGTCAGATAAAGTCTTTTTATTATCCCGAGGAAAGGAAGCTATGATATCCTTCCATGATCCATCGTTGCAGAGGACATTTGCTCGAAGATGTCTCTTTTTACGGCTCCTTACATGCTGGAAGAACATGATCTTCTTCTTCCTCAAGTCAACCCGACGAAGCTCGGCAACCATCTCTTTGTGGTGAAGGAAGTATGGAAAAAATAGGTTAACTCATTCGCCTTTATATAGGCAGAGGAGAACATACCGAATCCTAACAAACTCCTAAAAATTTGTCAAGAAATCAGCCTCGCGGAATGAGTCAAACTTGACTGTTTCATGCTTCATTCAAAGTGTTTCAAATTACGAAAAATTTGAAAACTTTGAAGGGGGTCTTATAGAAGCATAAAAAATACGCTGGAGAATCATACGTATAAAACCCTCAACAGACAGGAAGCTCTCATAAAATAGAGTTTCAGCGCTGGGTGGCGTGAAACATAACTTCAGAGCCATTGGCGTACAGCAGAGCTTCAACGCAAGTTCAGCATAAAACATAGCTCCGGAACAACCCGCGTAATACAGTATTTCCATACTACTTATTAAGGAATACGCTGCCTATTCTACACAGGCAGATATGAGCTTTACGCTCTAGATGAGACAAAACCAACAGCCACGACAAAAGCTGTTCTTCGTACAGAACTCGAGGCACGTCTCTGCAATTAATGTGCAATATGGGGGCAGATCTCTGCATTTAATGCATGAGATTTGGTTCTACTTTTAACGACTGGGTGAGCTATAATTTGGGCTAATACGTCCACATCACCATCCCCGCACATTACGCCAACCAGGCTATTTTCAGCTATAGGAGCACGTTGTACGCTATCTCCTTGAAATACGCCGGCCTGGCTATTTTTCAAACTATAGGAGTACGTCGTATGCTATCTCCTCGAAATACGCCAACTCAGGCTATATTTGTAAAGGTGCATGATAAGGCTATCTGGCCCAGAATACGCTCAAAATCTCAATCAAAGAAGGATAACTGGCTATCTTTATGCTGGTTACCTCCATGCAGCATCAAACTTTACGCAGAATTTGGCTTATACGCCAACATGACAGCTATTTGGCTTCTACGCCAACATGACAGCTATTTGGCTTCTACGCCAACATAACAGCTATTTGGCTATTTGGCTCCTACGCCAACTTGACAGCTATTCGGCTTCTACGCCTACTTGGCTTTTATGCCATCAGAATAGTTATTTGGCTTTTACGCTAATGAGACAGTTATTTGGCTTTTATGCCAACTATCTCTACGCGAGGGGCAGTTATCTACGTGGCTTGCATGTCATGATCTTCGATGAGCGATTATACGCGTTACCTTATAAAGGGACACGCGTCACATGCCAATTCAAGAGATCATTCATACGTGGGTAGCAGTTATTATAACCGCCGCGTAAAAGGTGCAGCTCTCTCCGCTGTTCGGTTTCTATGCCGACTGTAGCTGAACTCTATAAATAGAGACCTCCGGCCACAGAGGTCCAAGGTCGAAGAGTCAAAGAAAAAGGAGGAAAGTCGAGGATTTTTCAAGAAAAGAGAGTATATCCAGAGAGTGTTTTGGCAACGAGAGTTCAATCCCTCCTGCAGCCTTTGAAGCTTCTTTTTTCGTCTTCTACAGCACTTCTTCGACATCGTGTGGTCCAAGGGACAAAGTGATCAACCGCAGATCAGACTCCTATAGCAATATTTTCCCAGAATCAATTTTTTGTACTTAACATCCTCGTATAGGATTAATTGTACTTCTTTTTCTTGTTTGTAAACCAAAGAAAGGGTTTCGTATAAACCTAGTTTCAATTTCTTTCGTTTATTATCAAACAAGCAGTAGCAAGGGCATTAGCGATAGCAGCTACAGCAGCATTAGCGACAGCAAGAAAATATAAACAGCAGTAGCAGTAAGAGCATCAGCAACAGCAGCATTAGCACACAGTAGCAGCGGCAAAGGAAACAGCGACAGCAATAATGGTGACAGTAGCAGCAATAGCGACAGCTGCAGCAGCAGCAACAGCGACGGAGTAGCAACGGCTTTGGTGATAGCAGCAGGAGTTCGTCGCAAAAAGTAGCAGAGTAACAGCAGTATCGGTAGTTTCAACGACAGTAGGCAGCGGCTTTTTATGACAGTTTTGCTGTTTTGAGTATATATTATATATTTATATATAATAGATATATATGTGTATATATATAGTAATTAATATATATGTAAATATGTTCCTAATTGCTAATTATATTTTAGTATACTATATGTATAATATTTAGTTGTAGCATATATTATTTTAATGGGTAGTTAGCATAAGTAAGGTATTGGATATTACCTTGAGATACCAAGGTAAGTATCAAGGTATTTGGGGATACCCAAGGTATTGGGTGTGGGTAGCAAGTTTATGGTTTAGTATTGTGATACCAAGTTGGTTCAAAACCAAGGCATCTATTTAATAATATAATTAGGATTGTATATATATATTAATATTATTTGACATATATATGTGATGTTTTACCTATTGATTTACGTATCTAGAGATACGGTATCCTAGTATCCTAAGATATAGTTTTTATGACCCAGACTTTAGTATTTGAACCTAATATTTTTGTGTTAGACATGTGCAACCTAGAAATAGGTAGTTGACCATAGTTTGACCATAGTTGACCATAGTTTGACTATAATTGACCATAGTTGACTTAGAGTTGACCTAGTTTGACTTTTGACTTTTGACTTAGAATTGATATGTTGACCTAGAAGTTGATTAGTTTAACTTATTTTCTTTTCGAAACCTTGTATTGATGTTGTATTCCCTATCTAGGTCTTTGAGGCACCGTATCAGACATCTATGAGACTATTCTTTGGACTTGAAGTGAGTACATTCTCTGATAGTTTCTCATTTATGATATCCTCTATGTTCATTGTATCTAGTGTAGATATCCATGTTCTCTTGACACGATGGTTACACAAATTGGTATATCCGGATCTCTTCATGAGATGTTATTCCTTGGTATATGGTGCATCTAGTGCAAGTATTATTTTATTGATTATCTTGTACATGTATAGACACTGATACTCGGGAAGACTAGTTAACTTCTTGGGGAATCTCGTGCCATAGCGTATCACGGTTGGATCTATTATACCAGTCGATGGTGGGAAGTACTTTAGTGTAGATATGTGATCATACCCTCATTGTATCAAGTATTGTTTATTGAATAGTATTAATCATACACTGCACGTATGATTAGCTATGCCATATATATTGTATCATGTTCCCAAGCCGATCATATGTTAAAGCTAGTACTCACACACTTAGTCATAAGTATTCTTGTTCATTGTCATATTGTTCACTATTGTATTCATTCCAGTATTTCCTTATTGTATATCTCTCGTATCTATTTTGCATCTTGTATATTCACATCTATTTACTGTTATATAGTTTTTATCATTGATTAGAACTGTTGTTAGAGATGTACTCAGCTCCTTTCCTGACTTGATATATTTTTCCCAGATGACACTGAGGAGTGGTAACCTACACATTATGGATCTCATGATGTTGTGGGCTTAGAGTCAGAGACCTTGGCTCAGGAGGGACTTATCTCGACTGAGATAGATGACCCGGGATTAGTACCTTCTTAGTATTTCTTGTACTGGATTTGTCTCCAGCTTATTTGTTAGCATTTTTTCAGACTCATTGATGTATTATTTTAGACTCATGAGTTGTATGTGACTATTTCTATTCTTTATCTTATTCGTGCTCATTTCTATCTTAGATCTGTGATTGAGTATATTGTCATTATTAGTGGTTTATTATATTGCTAGATAGATTACCCAGACAATGTTCTACCGTCGATTCTGCGACGTAGGCTAGGCGTTGTATCCGACTTGCATCCTTACATCGGGTGCGGGTCGTGACACATTTTTAGTGGTGGCCCAGGCAGGTCAATCTTCGCAAGTCATGCAATGTCGTGGTAGTACGACGATTTAGTTGTACTACTGCGAGCCTACAATATAATATAGGATGTATGCTATAGGTTGAGAATACTCAATCACATCTAGTAAAATTCTTTTGATTCAACTATTATTCCTTGATATTGATACTTGATCTCTTAAACTCTTGAGTGTCTTACATCATGTGCCATATTGATCCTTTTCTTTCGCTTTGTCTCAGGATGCCGCCTAAGACTATATCGCAGCAGGGGAGAGCAGTTTCTGAGAGATCTGCGACATCTGAGGGGCTGCACAATTTACTTCTCCGGTGATTGGAGTATCAGCTGCTTTCAAAGGTCCACCACCTACGCAGAGGACTGTGCCAACTGTATCTGAGGGGCTTCTACCTCCACCTCCTGTGCTAGCAGAGGCGACACAGATGTTTACACTATTTCGTGAGATGCTCGAGGCACAGAGGGCTAAGTCTGAGGCACATCAGAGGCAGATCGACGTTCTACGACAGAGCATCGAGAGTGCTCATCAGCTTGCTCGTGCCGTAGTCGAGAGAGAAGTTTCGGTCCAGCAGCAGGTTGTTCCTCAGGTTGCTCAGCTTCGGCCAGGCAATATTTAGGACTTCAAGAAGCTGGAGCCTAAGGTCTTCAAGGGGATGGAGGGCATCGTCTATGCTGATGATTGGATCGATGATATTGAGCGTCTTATGAGGGTGTCCCGTCTTTCTAAGGATCTGAAGGTTGAGACGGTATGACTTTAATTTTTTGACGTCGCTCCTACTTGGTTCAGGAATGAATTGATTCTGGTTAACGCAGGACATGTCACGACCCGCACCCGGGGCAAGGGTACTAGTCGGAAACAACGCCCAGCCTACGCCGCAGAATCGGCGGTAGAACGCTGTCTAGAAAGTCTATCTAATATAATGAACCACCAAAAGATAGTGTACTCAATCACAGAACTAAGATAGAATGAACACAAATCAGATAAGAATAGAATAGTCATCAACTCATGAGTTTAACATAATACATTGAGTCTGAAGAGTAACAAAAATAAGCTGGAGACAAATTCAGTACAAAAGAATACTATCATACTACAAGCTACACTCCAGGGTCAACTGTCTCAGTTGGGATAAGTCCCTCTTGAGCCAGGGTCTCCGAATCTAAACCCACAACATCCTGGGGTCCATAATAGGTAGGGTACTCCTCAGTGTCATCTGGAAAAATATATCCAGTCAGGAAAGGAGCAGAGTACATCTCTAACAGCAGTTCTAATCCATGATAAAAACTATGTAACAGTAAATAGCTGTGGATAAACAAGATACACAAAATAGATACAAGAGATATATAGACAATAAGGAAATAATGGAAAGAAATACAATAATGAATAATATGCCAATGAAACAATAATACTAATGACTAAGTGTGTGAGTACTAGCTTAACATGTGATCGGCTTGGGAAGATACAATGCGGCCTGGCTAATCATATGTGCGGTACATGATCAACACTATTCGCTTACCAATACTTTATTCAATAGGGATTTGATCACATATCTATACTAATACTCCCCACCCCCAACCGGTATAATAGATCCAACCATGGTATGCTATGGCACTAGATTCCCCAAGAAGATAGCTAGTCTCCCCGAGAATCGGTGTCTGTACATGTACAAGATAACCAATGAAACAATACTTGCACCATATACACCATATACCAAGGAATAACATCTCATGACGAGATCCGGATATACCAATCCGTGTAACCATAGTGTCGAGAGAAACATGTAAATCTACACTAGATACAACGAACATAGAGGATATCATAAATGAGAAACTATCAGAGAATGTACTCGCCTGAAATCCAAAGAACAGTCTCACAGATGTCTGACTCGGTGCCTCGAAGACCTAGATATGGAATATCACATTAAAACAAGGTCCCGGAAAGAGAACAAGTCAAACTAGTCAACTCCTAGGTCAATAAATAAATTCTAAGTCAAAAGTCAACTATGGTCAACTCTAAAGTCAACTAAAGTCAAACCAAGGTCAACCTCACAAGAAATCTATATAAATAATATAGAAATAAAATACAACAATTTAGGAATAAAAATTAGATCCCAAATCATACTCACACAAAGTATACTACTAATACAAATAATATATACCCTAAAATAATATATATACAAACCAATATGTATACAAATAACATAATATATTATTACAAATATTATACAAAACACATATATATATACAATAATAATATATAAAATATAACTTAAAACTGTCAAAGCGTCACTGAAAACAGTGAACAAAACAAGATAAAATAAAAACAGGTTTAATAGTGACAGTCTTGACTGTCACTGAAAATTCGTCGCAGAAACTTCATATACAAAACCGCTGCTGTCACAGTTTGCTGATAGTTTCAAACTGTCACAAAAAAAGGTCGCTGAAAGGTTGCCGCTCAAAACTGCCGCAGCATTAATGACAGACCTGTCATTAATGCTGACCACTGTACAGCGGCTGTTGTTCAGACCAAATAATGACAGTTTCACTGTCATAGAAACCACTGTCACCAAAACAAATAAAAATATAAAAATATATATATATATATATATATATAAATATATATATGCAATAATAATCACAATACATATATATAAATAAATAATTATATACTTATATATATATGCACATATAAACTTATAATTAAATACTAATAGTTACAACACATACACATATTAATGTTCATATTTTACATGGCTAGAAGCACACCTAAAATATATACATTAATATATAAATAATTACGTAATAATTATAAATAATATAATTACACAATTAAACACATAAATATATTTTATAAAACATTTATGTATAATTTATACTATTAACATAAGTACATATATAATTACATGCAAGAAAACTACATATTATATTTGTACATCATATTAGCACACACAAAAATATATAGATCTATGCTACAATAATTACTATAATAAATACACAAAATAAATATATAATATCTATATATATTTACTAATTATAATTGAAGAATTTAAACCATACATAATTAGATCTATTCAAAAATCCACACAATTGGAGAGTATCACACCGTATCCCACTAGATCTAGGATACGCATGTGACACGAGTCCAACACACAACCAATTGCACCCCGAAGGATACAAAAAAATCACAAATAATATTTATGAATAAATCAAAGTGTCAAAAGTAGATCTATGTGTCCGTGTCAAAATACGACATGTTCAAAGCCCCGTGTCGGAGGAAAAACCCTCAAAATAACACGTATCACCAAATAGTTGGGATACGAACCACATGTACCAAATTATGGAAACGACACTAGCCCCAAACACATAAGCTCATGTCCAATTGATCTATAGGATCAATTGATACACACAACAAAATGTAAATTCAGAATTTCAACAAAATTAACACAAAAAGCACCATAAGTTTCTCCATGGGTCTCCTATGAACACAAAACAAAGTCCTATGGGTAGTACATACATATAGGTTGATTTTACATGATTAAATCTCAGATTTAGAAGCTATTTAAATGGGAAAATCTGAATTATACCTATTGGGAGATGGATTCCCAATGAAACCTCCAATTTAGAAGAACTTGCTTCCAAATTGTAGATCCTTGCTCCTCTTTGTAGATCCTTGCTTCCTACTTCTAGATCCTTGCTTCCTCCTTCTCTAATGGTGAATTAAGAAGAATTTGGAATGAATTTGGTAGGGAATTGGAATGGGAATGGAGGGAATTTGGGAGTGGAAAATTCTAGATCTAGATTTGGAATGAGAATGAGAGGAGAGAGAAATTTCCCCCCTCTTTTAATAGGCCGGCCTTGCCCCTCTCCCAAGCAATTGTAAAATGTCCAATGTACCCCTTGGGGCCTCTCATGAAGAAATAATTAAGGAAGGAAGCTTCTAGTCTAATCACTTAATTAATTTAATCCATCTCCTTAACTATGGGCTTTCTAAATGGGCCAAATCTAACTATTTAATTCATGTTGGTCCATGGGTCCAAACTACACTAGTTAGGTCCACTAAAATAAGTCTAAAATAATTAAATAACATCCAACAACAATTAAATAATACAACAAAAATTATTTATCATGCACAATATTTATTTAAATAGAAAATTACTAAAATACCCTTTTTCCTAAAATGTGGTAGTGACAAGTCTACCCTCCTTAAAATAATTTCGTCCTCGAAATTCATAGACGAAAACTACCCCCAGAAAAACACAGAACAGAACTAAAGAATCACAAATAACTAATGAACAGAACATAACAATGAACAGAACATAACTAGAAATAACATACCTCAAGGTACAAACAAATATGGATAACGCTCTCGCATGTCATCCTCTATCTCCCAGGTAGACTCCCCCGGAGAGTGATGCCTCCATGCGACGTGCACCAAAGGAATAGTCTGGTTCCTCAGCACCTTCTCTCTCCGATCCAGAATCTCAACTGGCTGCTCTGGATAGCTAAGAGTAGGGCCCACCTCTATCTCCGAGTGATCCAATACATGACTAGGATCTGCCACGTATCGTCTCAACTGCGACACATGAAACACGTTGTGCACTCCCTCCAATGCAGGTGGCAAGTCTAGTCTATAAGCAACTGCACCGACCCTCTCTAGAATAGTGAAAGGTCCGATGAATCGCGGACTAAGCTTTCCGCCTCCACCGAAGCGAATCGTGTCTCGTGTCGAAGAAATCCTCAGAAATACCAAACCACCCACCTAGAACAAAATACCATCTTAAGAACTTAATCTATAACAAACAAGAACAAGCACAAACAAAATCTAAATTATACCTCAAACTCCAAAGGTCTTCGATGGCTATCGGCCCAATGCCGCTGTCTGTCCTGCGCCACTCGAAGTCTGTCTCTGATCAAATGAACCTTCTCCGCTACATCCACAACCATCTCTGGCCCAAGCAAAATTCTCTCTCCAACATCGTCCCAAGACAAAGGAGTACGACACCTCCGACCATATAGAGCTTCAAAAGGTGACATCTCTATACTGGCCTGGTAACTGTTGTTGTAAGCAAACTCTACCAAATGGAGATGGTCCTCCCAAGAACCCCCAAAATCTAGTACACAAGTGCGCAACATATTCTCGAGAGTCTGGATAGTCCTCTCTGACTGCCCATCTGTCTGGGGATGATATGCAGTACTGAACTTGAGCTGAGTGCCCAAACTCTCCTGCAAACTCCTCCAGAAATGAGAAATGAAACGACTATCTCGATCTGAGACTATGCTGACGGGAACTCCGTGTATCCTAATGATCTGCCTCACATACATCTCTGCCAGCTTATCCGTAGACAAACCCACCTTGAAAGGCAAAAAGTGGGCCGACTTGGTCAATCTATCAACAATGACCCAAATCGCGTCTTTTTTTCCTGGAGATCGTGGAAGTCCGGACACAAAATCCATAGTAATGTGTTCCCACTTCCACTCTGAAATGGGTAATGGCTGAAGTAACCCTCCTGGCCTCTGCCTCTCGGCTTTCACCTGCTGGCACACTAAGCATCTGGATACAAACTGTGCCACTTCCCTCTTCATGCCATACCACCACACACTCTCGCATATCCCGATATATCTTGTTAGCACCTAGATGTATGGAATACTGAGAGCGATGCGCTTCCTGCAACACCTCCTCGTGCAACTCCCCACTAGGCACACACAATCTAACTCCATGCCTCAAGGATCCATCCTCTGCAATAGTGAAATCATCCTCCAATCCTGCTCTCACCTGAGCTCTGATACTCCTCAAAGATACATCATCATACTGTGCTGCCTTGATCCTGTCCATCAAATCTGAGTGTATCTGCAATCCCCACATCTGCATAGCACACCCAGGAACAATTACCTCAATGCCCAAGCTCTCCAAGTCCTCCAACAGATATCGATCCTGCGTCAAGAACATAGCTACCGGATACCTGCTCAAAGCATCGACAACTACATTAGCTTTCCCAGGATGATATTGCAAAGAGATATCAAAATCCTTCATCAATTCCAACCACCGACGCTGCCTCATGTTCAACTCCTTCTGCGTGAAAACGTACTTCAAGCTTTTGTGGTCTCTGAAGATCTCCACACGCTCTCCGTACAAATAATGTTTCCATAACTTCAGGGCGAATATGATAGCTGCCAACTCCAAATCATAGGTAGGATAGTTCTTTTCATGAGGACGCAATTGCCTGGATGCATAGGCAATCACTTTCCCATGCTGCTGAAGAACACAACCTAAACCCTTCCCTGATGCATCACTATAAATAGTAAAACCTCCGGACCCTGATGGCAACGTCAAAATAGGAGCAGACGTCAACCTCTTCTTCAACTCCTCAAAAGCAATCTGGCAATCCTCCGTCCAAACAAACTCCACATCCTTCCTTGTGAGTCTGGTCATCGGCTCGGCAATCCTCGAAAAATCTTGCACAAACTTCCTGTAGTAGCCTGCCAATCCCATGAAACTCCTGATCTCTGCTACCGAACTCGGAGTCTTCCAAGATTCCACTGCTGAAATCTTCTTCGGATCCACTGAAATACCATCACCAGTCACAACATGCCCCAAGAATTCTACTTTGTCCAAGAAAAACTCACATTTGGACAACTTTCCATACAGCTTCTCCTTCCTCAGTACATCCAACACAATCCTCAAATGCTCCTCATGCTCCTCCGATGTCCTCGAGTATATGAGTATGTCGTCGATGAACACCACCACGAACTTGTCAAGGTACTGGTGGAACACCTTGTTCATCAAGTTCATAAATACCGCCGATGCATTAGTCAAACCAAACGGCATCACCATAAACTCGTACTGACCATACCGAGTTCTAAAAGCAGTCTTCAGTATGTCCTCCGGCTTCACCTTCACTTGATGGTAGCCTGATCTCAAATCTATCTTAGAAAACACCTTCGCACCACTCAACTGATCAAACAGATCATCAATCCGTGGCAAAGGATACTTATTCTTGATAGTGAGATTATTCAAAGCCCTGTAATCAATGCACATGCGCACCGATCCATCCTTCTTCGGTACAAACAATACCGGGGCTCCCCATGGTGAAGAACTCGATCTGATAAATCCCTTATCCTGCAATTTGTCCACCTGCTTCTTCAACTCGACCAGCTCGCTGTTGTTTACTCTATAGACATGTTGCAAAATTAGTTCTGCACCTGGCACCAAGTCTATAGAAAATTCAACATCTCGATCTGGTGGCAATCCTGGCAATTCCTCAGGAAACACATCCAAGAATTCTGCTATCAACGGATGTGGCAACTCCTTGTCTTCTACCATAGCTCCACAAATAATGCCTTCCCCCTGCTCCGCAGCTCCTCTAGCAAACTCAAACTCTGGCTCTCCTGGTGGACCAAACAAAACTCTACCTCCTCTATAATCTATGCTAGCACGGTGCCTACTCAACCAATCCATCCCGAGTATAATATCGTAGCTCGAAAGTGGCATTACAAGTAGACACGCACTCAACTCCCGGCCTCCCAGAGTAACTCTCCGATCCTTGCAAATATCATTAACCAGGATAATGCCTCCCCCGGTCATGATCTTGCAAGTCCTAAGCAAAGACTCAGCTACCAAACCATGCTTTAGAGCAAAAGAAACAGATACAAAACTATGGAAAGCACCACTATCAAACAAAGCTAAAGCTGGAATGGAATCAAGAAGAATAGAACCTGCGATGACATCTCCGGCGGGTTCCTCCTCTTCGACGGTCATAGCAAACGCTCGTCCCTGCCGAGCACCTCCCTGCTGTTGATGCTGGACAAAATGCTGCTGCTGTGTCGGAAGCGGTCCCCTCGGCTGTGCTGCAGGTGGTCTCGTCTGTGTCCTCGGAGCTGGAGCTGCTCCTTGAACTGCACGACGAGGACACTCCCTCGATTGATGCCCTTCAGTACCACAATACAAACAAACTCCTAGCCTCCTCCTGCAAACTTCCCAGATGTGGCCGGGCTTCTTGCAGAAGTTACATGGGGCCTGCTGTAACTGCCTCTGCTGCTGAGGTGCCTGGTGAAAAGGTGCTCTAGCTGGAGTCTGGTTCTGCTGTGGCTGCTGGAAAGGTCTGGACTGGAAATGAGGACGTTTGGCAGATACTGCACTGCCGTTGGCCCCCAGAAAAGAATCACGGTCTCTCTTGGTCTTCAAACCCAGATCCCGCTCAACCTTGCGTGCCTCCGCAAGTATCTCCGAGTATGTCTCATAAAAAGACGGAATGAGAATCTTCACCTCCCAGTTTAGACCCTCTCGGAAACGAATAGCTCGAACCTCCGGCTCTCTCACCAAATACTCTGTAAATCGGCTCAACCTACCGAACTCCGTAGCGTATTCCTCCACAGACATGCTCCCCTGAATGAGACTCTCAAATTGTCTCCCCAAGTCAAGCCTGTCTATCCGAGCGAAAAACTTCTTCTTGAAAAGGTCCTTGAATACCTCCCAAGATTGTCCTGCGTCAACTAGAACCGGCTCATTCCTGAACCAAGTGCGAGCGACGTCGAACAGTTGAAGTCCTACCGCCTCAACCTTCAGATCTTCAGAAAGACGGGATACCCTCATAAGACGCTCAATGTCCTCGAGCCAATCATCAGCATAGACGATGCCCTCCGTCCCTTTGAAAACCCTAGGCTCCAGTTTCTTGAAGTCCTGAACGTTGCCTGGCCGAAGCTGAGCAACTTGAGGAACAACCTGCTGCTGGATCGGAACTCATCTCTCAACTACAGCACGAGCAAGCTGATGAGCACTCTCGATGCCCTGCCGTAGAACGTCGGTCTGCCTCTGATGTGCCTCTGACTGAGCCCTCTGTGCCTCGAGCATATCACGAAACAGTGTAAACATCTGTGACGCCTCTGCTGGCACAGGAGGTGGAGGTGGAAGCCCCTCAGATATAGCTGGCACAGTCCTTTGAGTAGGTGGTGGACCTCCGAAAGTAGCTGACACTCCAATCACCGGAGAAGTGACTGGTGCAGGCCCTCGGGATGTCGCAGACCTCTCAGAAGCTGCTCTCCCCTGCTGTGATCTAGTCTTAGGCGGCATCCTGAGACAAAGCGAAAGAAAGAATCAATATGGCACAAGATGTAAGACATCAAGGAAAGGACAGTTTAAGAGATCAAGTATCAATATCAAAGGAGAATAGTTGAATCAAAAGAATTTTCCTAGATGTGATTGAGTATCTCAGCCTATATCCTATATCCTATTGCAGGCTCACAGTAGTACAACTAAGTTGTCGCACTACCACGACATCACATACTTGTGAATCTAGACCTGCATGGGTCACCACCAAAAATGTATCACGACCCGCACCCGGGGTAAGGGTTCTAGTCGAAAACAACGCCCAGCCTACGCCGCAGAATCGGCGGTAGAACGCTGTCTAGAAAGTCTATCTAATATAATGAACCACCAAAAGATAGTGTACTCAATCACAGAACTAAGATAGAATGAACACGAATCAGATAAGAATAGAATAGTCATCAACTCATGAGTTTAAAATAATACATCAATGAGTCTGAAGAGTAACAAAATTAAGCTGGAGACAAATCCAGTACAAAAGAATACTATCATACTACAAGCTACACTCCAGGGTCAAATGTCTCAGTTGGGATAAGTCCATCTTGAGCCAGGGTCTCCGAATCTAAACCCACAACATCCTGGGGTCCATAATAGGTAGGGTACTCCTCAGTGTCATCTGGAAAAATATATCCAGTCAGGAAAGGAGCAGAGTACATCTCTAACAGCAGTTCTAATCCATGATAAAAACTATGTAACAGTAAATAGCTGTGGATAAACAAGATGCACAAAATAGATACAAGAGATATATAGACAATAAGAAAATACTGGAAAGAAATACAATAATGAACAATATGCCAATGAAACAATAATACTAATGACTAAGTGTGTGAGTACTAGCTTAACATGTGATCGGCTTGGGCAAGATATAATGCGGCCTGGCTAATCATACGTGCGGTGCATGATCAACACTATTCGCTTACCAATACTTTATTCAATAGGGATTTGATCACATATCTATACTAATACTCCCCACCCCCAACTGGTATAATAGATCCAACCATGGTATGCTATGGCACTAGATTCCCCAAGAAGATAGCTAGTCTCCCCGAGAATCGGTGTCTGTACATGTACAAGATAACCAATGAAACAATACTTGTACCATATACACCATATACCAAGGAATAATATCTCATGACGAGATCCGGATATACCAATCCGTGTAACCATAGTGTCGAGAGAAACATGTAAATCTATACTAGATACAACGAACATAGAGGATATCATAAATAAGAAACTATCAGAGAATGTACTCACCTGAAATCCAAAGAACAGTCTCACAGATGTCTGACTCGGTGCCTCGAAGACCTAGATATAGAATACCACATTAAAACAAGGTCCCGGAAAGAGAACAAGTCAAACTAGTCAACTCCTAGGTCAATAAATAAATTCTAAGTCAAAAGTCAACTATGGTCAACTCTAAAGTCAACTAAAGTCAAACCAAGGTCAACCTCACAAGAAATCTATATAAATAATATAGAAATAAAATACAATAATTTAGGAATAAAAATTAGATCCCAAATCATACTCACACAAAGTATACTACTAATACAAATAATATATACCCTAAAATAATATATATACAAACCAATATGTATACAAATAACATAATATATTATTACAAATATTATACAAAACACATATATATACACATATATATATACAATAATAATATATAAAATATAATTTAAAACTGTCAAAGCGTCACTGAAAACAGTGAACAAAACAAGATAAAATAAAAATAGGTTTAATAGTGACAGTCTTGACTGGCACTGAAAATTTGTCGCAGAAACTCCATATACAAAACCGCTGCTGTCACAGTTTGCTGAGAGTTTCAAACTGTCACAAAAAAATGTCGCTGAAAGGTTGCCGCTCAAAACTGCCGCAGCATTAATGACAGATCTGTCATTAATGCTGACCAATGTACAGCGGCTGCTGTTCAGACCAAATAATGACAGTTTCACTGTCATAGAAACCACTGTCACCAAAACAAATAAATATATATATATATATATATATATATATATATATATATATATATATATATATATATATATATATATATATATATAAATATATATATATATATATGCAATAATAATCACAATACATATATATAAATAAATAATTATATACTTATATATATATGCACATATAAACTTATAATTAAATACTAATAGTTACAACACATGCACATATTAATGTTCATATTTTACATGGCTAGAAGCACACCTAAAATATATACATTAATATACAAATAATTAATAATAATTATAAATAATATAATTACACAATTAAACACATAAATATATTTTATAAAACATTTATGTATAATTTATACTATTAACATAAGTACATATATAATTACATGCAAGAAAACTACATATTATATTTGTACATCATATTAGCACACACAAAAATATATAGATCTATGCTACAATAATTACTATAATAAATACACAAAATAAATATATAATATCTATATATATTTACTAATTATAATTGAAAATTTTAAACCATACATAATTAGATCTATTCAAAAATCCACACAATTGGAGAGTACCACACCGTATCCCACTAGATCTAGGATACGCATGTGACACGAGTCCAACACACAACCAATTGCACCCCGAAGGATACAAAAAAATCACAAATAATATTTATGAATAAATTAAAGTGTCAAAAGTAGATCTATGTGTCCGTGTCAAAATACGATATGTTCAAAGCCCCGTGTCGGAGGAAAAACCCCCAAAATGACACGTATCATCAAATAGTTGGGATACGAACCATATGTACCAAATTATGGACACGACACTAGCCCCAAACACATAAGCTCATGTCCAATTGATCTATAGGATCAATTGATACACACAACAAAATGTAAATTCGGAATTCCAACAAAATTAACACAAAAAGCACCATAACTTTCTCCATGGGTCTCCTATGAACACAAAACAAAGTCCTATGGGTAGTACATATATATAGGTTGATTTTACATGATTAAATCTCAGATTTAGAAGCTATTTAAATGGGAAAATCTGAATTATACCTATTGGGAGATGGATTCCCAATGAAACCTCCAATTGAGAAGAACTTGCTTCCAAATTGTAGATCCTTGCTCCTCTTTGTAGATCCTTACTTCCTTCTTCTAGATCCTTGCTTCCTCCTTCTCTAATGGTGAATTGGGAAGAATTTAGAATGAATTTGGTAGGAAATTGGAATGGGAATGGAGGGAATTTGGGAGTGGGAAATTCTAGATCTAGATTTGGAATGAGAATGAGATGAGAGAGAAATTTCCCCCCTCTTTTAATAGGCCGGCCTTGCCCCTCTCCCAAGCAATTGTAAAATGTCCAATGTACCCCTTGGGGCCTCTCATGAAAAAATAATTAAGGAAGAAAGCTTCTAGTCTAATCACATAATTAATTTAATCCATCTCCTTAACTATGGGCTTTCTAAATGGGCCAAATCTAACTATTTAATTTATGTTAGTCCATGGGTCCAAACTACACTAGTTGGGTCCACTAAAATAAGTCCAAAATAATTAAATAACATCCAACAATAATTAAATAATACAACAAAAATTATTTATCATGCACAATATTTATTTAAATAGGAAATTACTAAAATACCCTTTTTCCTAAAATGTGATAGTGACAGGACAGTCTTGGGAGGTATTCAAGGACCTCTTCAAGAAGAAGTTTTTCGCTCGACAGACAGGCTAGACTTGGTAAGACAGTTCGAGAGTCTCATTCAGGAGAGCATGTCTGTGGAGGAGTACGCTGTAAAGTTTGGCAGGTTAAGCCAATTTGCAGAGTATTTGGTGAGAGACCGGAGGTTCGGGGTATTCGTTTTCGTGAGGATCTAAACTAGGAAGTGAAGATCCTCATTCCGTCTTTTTATGAGACATACTCGGAGATACTTGCGGAGGCACACAAGGTTGAGCGGGAGTTAGGTTTGAAGCCCAAGAGAGACCGTGATTCTTTTCTGGGGGCCAACAGCAGTGCAGTATCTGCCAAATATCCTCATTTCCAGTCCAGACCTTTCCATCAGCCACAACAGCACCAGACTCTAGCTAAGGCACTTTTTCACCAGGCACCACAGCAGCAGAGACAGTTACAACAAGCTTTATGCCACTATTGCAAGAAGCCTAGCCATATCTGGGAAGTTTGCAAGAGGAGTCTAGGAGTTTGTTTGTATTATGGTACTGAATGGAATCAGTCGAGAGAGTGTCCTCGTCGTGCAGTTCAGGGAGCAGCTTTAGCTCCGAGGGCACAGACGAGGCCACCTGCAGTATAGCCGAGGGAACCGCTTCCGACATAACAGCAGCGTTATGTCCAGGATCAGCAGCAGGGAGATGCACGTCAGAGACGAGCGTTTGCTATGACCGTTGAGGAGGACGAACCCACCGGAGATGTCATCGCAGGTTCTATTCTTCTTGATTCCATTCCAGCTTTAGCTTTGTTTGATAGTGGTGCTTCTCATAGTTTTGTATCTGTTTTTTTTCTCTGAAGCATGGTTTGGTAGCTGAGTCTTGGCTTCGGACTTGCAAGATCATGACCAGGGGAGACATTATCCTGGTTAATAATATTTACAAGGATCAGAGAGTTACTCTGGGAGGCTGGGAGTTGAGTGCGTGTCTACTTGTAATGCCACTTTCGAGCTACGATATTGTACTCGGGATGGATTGGTTGAGTAGGCACCGTGCTAGCATAGATTGCAGAGGAGGTAGAGTTTTGTTTGGTCCTTCGAGAGAGCCAGAGTTTAAATTTGCTAGAGGAGATGCAGAGCAGGAAGAAGGCATTATTTGTGGAGCTATGGTAGAAGACAAGAAGTTGCCACATCTATTGATAGCAGAGTTCTTGGATATATTTTCTGAGGAATTATCAGGATTGCCGCCAGATCGAGATATTAAATTCTTTATAGACTTGGTACCAGGTGTAGAACCAATTTTATAATATGTCTATAGAGTAAACAACAGCAAGCTGGTTGAGCTGAAGAAGCAGGTGGATGAATTGCAGGATAAGGGGTTTATCAGATCGAGCTCTTCACCGTGGGGAGCCCCGGTATTGTGTGTACCGAAGAAGGATGGATCAGTGCGCATGTGCATTGATTACAGGACATTGAATAATCTCACTATCAAGAATAAGTACCCTTTGCCGTGGATTGATGATCTATTCGATCAGTTAAGTGGTGCAAAGGTATTTTCTAAGATATATGTGAGATCAAGCTACCATCAGGTGAAGGTGAAGCCGGTGGACATACCGAAGGCTGCTTTTAGTACTCGGTATAGTCAGTACGAGTTATGGTGATGTCGTTTGGGTTGACTAATGCACCGGCGGTATTTATGAACTTGATGAGCAAGGTGTTCCATCAGTATCTTGATAAGTTCATGGTGGTGTTCATCGACGACATACTCATTTACTCGAAGACACCGGAGGAGCATGAGGAGCATTTGCAGATCGTGTTGGATGTGCTGAAAAAGGAGAAGTTGTATGGAAAGTTGTCCAAGTATAAGTTTTTTCTGGACAAGGTAGAATTCTTGGAGCATGTTGTGACTGGTGATGGTATTTCAGTAGATCCGGAGAAGATCACAGCAGTGGAATCTTGGAAGACCCCGAGTTCGGTAGAAGAGATCAGGAGTTTCTTGGGATTGGCAGGCTACTACAGGAAGTTTGTGCAAGATTTTCGAGGATTGCCGAGCTGATGACCAGACTCACCAGGAAGGATGTAGAGTTTGTTTGGACGGAGGATTGCCAGGTTGCTTTTGAGGAATTGAAGAAGAGGTTGATGTCTCTTCCAATTTTGATGTTGCCATCAGGGTATGGAGGTTTCACTATTTATAGTGATGCATTGGGGAAAGGTTTGGGTTGTATTATTCAGCAGAATAGGAAAGTGATTGCATATGCATCCAAGCAATTGCGTCCTCATGAAAAGAACTATCATATCCATGATTTGGAGTTGGCAGCAGTCATCTTCGCCCTGAAGTTATGGAAATATTATTTGTACGGAAAGCGTGTGGAGATCTTCACAGACCACAAAAGCATAAAGTATATTTCATGCAAAAGGAGTTGAACATGAGGCAGCGTCGGTGGTTGGAACTGATGAAGGATTTTGATATATCTTTGCAATATCATCCTGGGAAAGCTAATGTAGTTGCCGATGCTTTAAGTAGGTATCTGATAGCTATGTTCTTGACGCAGGATCGATATTTGCTGGAGGACTTGGAGAGCTTGGGCATCGAGGTGATAGTTCCTAGTTGTGCTATATAGATGTGGGGATTGCAGATACATTCAGATTTGACGGACAAGATCAAGGCATCACAGTATGAGGACGTATCTCTGAGGAGCATCAGCGCTCAGGTAAGAGAAGGATTGGAGGATGATTTCACCATTGTTGAGGATAGATCTTTGAGGCATGGAGTTAGATTGTGTATGCCTAGTAGGGAGATGCGTGAGGAGGTATTGCAGAAAGCGCATCACTCTCAGTATTCTATATATCTAGGTGTCAACAAGATGTATCAGGATATACGAGAGAGTGTGTGGTGGTATGACATGAAGAGGGAAGTGGCACAGTTTGTATCCAGATGCTTAGTGTGCCAGCAGTTGAAAGCCGAGAGGCAGAGGCTAGGAGGTTTACTTCAGCCATTACCCATTCCAGAGTGAAAGTTGGAGCACATTACTATAAATTTTGTGTCCGGACTTCCACGATCTCCAGGAAGGAAAGACGCGATTTGGGTCATCGTTGATAGGTTGACCAAGTCGGCCCACTTTTTGCCTTTCAAGGTGGGTTTGTCTACGGAGAAGCTGGTAGAGATGTATGTGAGGCAGATCGTTAGGATACATGGAGCTCCCGTCAGCATAGTCTCGGATTGGGATAGCGTTTCACTTCTCATTTCTGGAGGAGTTTGCAGGAGAGTTTGGGCACTCAGCTCAAGTTTAGTACTGCATATCATCCCCCGATATATGGGCAGTCAGAGAGGACTATTCAGACTCTCGAGGAAATGTTGCACACTTGTGTACTAGATTTTGGGAGTTCTTGGGAGGACCATCTCTATTTGGTAGAGTTTGCTTACAACAACAGCTACTAGGCTAGTATAGAGATGTCACCTTTTGAAGCTCTGTATGGTCGGACATGTCGTACTCCCTTGTTATGGGACGATGTTGGAGAGAGAGTTTTGCTTTGGCCAGAGATGGTTGTAGATACATTAGAGAAGGTTCAGTTGATCAGAGACAGACTTCGTGTGGCGCAGGACAGACAGCGGCATTGGGCCGATAGCTACCGGAGACCTTTGGAGTTTGAGGTATAATTTTAGATTTTTGTTTTGTGCTTGTTATTGGTTGTTTGTTATAGATTAAGTTCTTAAGGTAGTGTTTTGTTCTAGGTGGGTGGTTTGGTGTTTTTGAGGATTTCTCCGACACGAGGCACGATTCGCTTCGGTAGAGGCGGGAAGCTTAGTTTGCGATTCATCGGACCTTTCACTATTCTAGAGAGGGTCGGTACAGTTGCTTATAGACTAGACTTGCCACCTGCGTTAGAGAGAGTGCACAACGTGTTTTATGTGTCACAGTTGAGATAGTACGTGGCAGATCCTAGTCATGTGTTGGATCACTCGGAGATAGAGGTTGGCCCTACTCTTAGCTATCCAGAGCAGCTAGTTGAGATTCTGGATCGGAGAGAGAGGTGCTGAAAAACTAGACTATTCCTTTGGTGTGCGTCGCATGGAGGCATCACTCTTCGTGGGAGTCTACCTGGGAGAGAGAGGATAAAATGCGAGAGCGTTATCCATATTTGTTTGTGCCTTGAGGTATATTTTTTCCTAATTATATGATATTCTTTCATAGTTAGTTCTGTTCTTTTGTTATGTTTTGTTATTTTCTGGGGGTAGTTTTCGTCTTTGAAATTTTGAGGACAAAATTATTTTAAAGAGGGTAGACTTGTCACTACCACATTTCTAGGAAAGGGTATTTTAGTAATTTTATATTTAATTAAATATTGTGCATGATAAATCATTATTTGTTATATTATTTAATTATTATTAGATGTTAGTTATTATTTTGGACTTGTGTTAGTGAACCTAACTAGTTTAGTTTAGACTCATGGACCAACATGTATTAATTGTTAGATTTGATCCCATTTAGAAAGCCCATTGTTTAGGAGGAGGATTAATTTAATTAAACCATTAGACTATAAGCATCCCTCCTTAATTATTTTTCATGAGAGGCCCCAAGGGGCATATTGGACAATTTATAGTGACTTGAGGAAGGGGAAAGGGGGGGGGAAGGGCGGCCTATTAAAGAGGGGGGGGATTTGTTTCTCTCTCCTCTTTTCATTTAAAAATTAGATCTAAAATTTTTTTCAACCAAATTCCTTTATTTCCACTTCATTTCCCTATAAAATTTTATCACAATTCCTTCCCAAATCACCATTGAAGACTAGTGGAGTAAGGATCTAGAAGGAGAAAGCAAGGATCTACAAAGAGGAGCAAGCATCTACAAGTTGGAGGCCAATTTTATCATATTTGGAGGTTACATTGGGAATCTATCTCCCAATAGGTACAATTCAGTTTTTTTCCTTAATTTAGGTTATAAATCTGAGATTTAACCATGAGAAATCAATCCATATGCATAGGCTACCCATAGGATTTGGTTTTCTGTTCATAGGAGGCCTATTAAGGAAGTTATGGTACTTTTTGTGTCAATTTTGGGGGAATTCCAAGATTGACAATTATTGTGTGTGTCAATTGGTCCTATAGATCAATTTGGCATGTTCTTCTGTGTTTGGAGCTAGTATCATGTCCACAATTGGGTACGTGTAGGTCGTGTCCCAATAATTTGGTGATACGTGTTAATTTGGGGGGTTTTCCTCCGACACGGGACTTTGTGCATGTCACATTTTGACACGGACACGTAGAGTCGTATTTGACTCTTCATATTGTTCATAAATGATATTTCAGACTTACTCGTGTCCTTCGGGGTACGTTTGGACGTGTAGTGGACTCGTGTCATAAGCGTATCCTAGATCTAGTGGGATACGGGGTAATACGATCCATGTGTTTGTGCAATTTAATTTTAGATCTATTTCTCTTGTGTTCTTATTCATGGTGAGGTGTAATTATAAATATGTATATACGTATATTATGGTATATTTATATTTATGTATTATTTGTGTCTTAGATCTATGTATCTATTTATGTATATTGTATGTAGCTATTATTCTATATATGTAAGAGCTATTTAATAGTGTAGTGTATGTATATATATTGTAATATGTATAGATGTGTATATGTTAAATAGATATTTATATGTTGTTATATTTATATTTATATGATGTATGTTATATATTGTGTATGATTATATATACGTATACGTATGTGTGTTGTTATACATATGTTACTATGTATGTGTATATACTATGTAGTTATTATGTACATATATATATATGAGAGGAGTATGTGGGTGTGTATAATTATTAGTTGTAGTTATATATATATTATAGTATATATATTATGTGTTATATATATATATATATATATATATTACATATATATTGGGTATATATATATATATATATATATATATATATATATATATATAAGTGAGAGAGAGAGAACAGGAGTTTTAACGACGGTTTAATGGCAACAGCAGCAATTAATGCAAACGGCAACAGCAGCAATTAATGCAAACAACGACAGCAGCTGCAGCAGCATTGGCGACAACACGAAAATATAAACAGCAGTAGCAGCAAGAGCATCAGCGACAGCAGCATTAGCACACAGCAGCAGCGGCAAAGGAAACAACGACAACAACAATGGTGACAGCAGCAGCAACAGCGACGCAGCAGCAACGGCTTTGGCGACAGTAGCAGAAGTTCATCACGAAAACTAGCAGAGTATCAGCAGTATCGGTAGTTTCAGCGACAGTGGGCAGCGAGTTTTTATGACAGTTTTGCGGTTTTGAGAATATATTATATATTTATATATAATAGATATATATGTGTATATATATAGTAATTAATATATATATAAATATGTTCCTAATTGCTAATTGTATTTTAGTATACTATATGTATAATATTTAGTTGTAGCATATATTATTTTAATGGGTAGTTAGCATAAGTAAGGTATTGGATATTACCTTGAGATACCAAGGTAAGTATCAAGGTATTTGGGGATACCCAAGGTATTGGGTATGGGTAGCAAGTTTATGGTTTAGTGTTGTGACACCAAGTTGGTTCAAAACCAAGATATCTATTTAATGTTATAATTAGGATTGTATATATATATTAATATTATTTGACATATATATGTGATATTTTACCTATTGATTTATGTATCCAGAGATACAGTATCCTAGTGTCCTAAGATATAGTTTTTATGACCCAGACTTTAGTATTTGAACCCAATATTTTTGTGTTAGACTTATGTAACCTAGAAATAGGTAGTTGACCATAGTTTGACCATAGTTTGACTATAATTAACCATAGTTGACTTAGAGTTGACCTAGTTTGTCTTTTGACTTAGAATTGACTTGTTGACCTAGAAGTTGACTAGTTTAACTTATTTTCTTTCCGGAACCTTGTATTGATGTTGTATTCCCTATCTAGGTCTTCGAGGCACCGTATCAGACATCTGTGAGACTATTCTTTGGACTTTAGGCGAGTACATTCTTTGATAGTTTCTCATTTATGATATCCTCTATGTTCATTGTATCTAGTGTAGATATCCATGTTCTCTTAACACGATGGTTACACGGATTGGTATATCTCGATCTCGTCATGAGATATTATTCCTTGGTATATGGTGTATCTTATGCAAGCATTGTTCATTGATTATCTTGTACATGTACAGACACTGATTCTCGGAAAGACTAGTTATCTTCTTGGGGAATCTCGTGCCATAGCATACCATGGTTGGATCTATTATACCAGTCGAGGGTGGAGAGTACTTTAGTATAGATATGTGATCATACCCTCATTGTATCAAGTATTATTCATTGAATAGTGTTAATCATACACTGCATGTATGATTAACCAGGCCATATATATTGTATCACGTTCCCAAGCCGATCACATGTTAAAGCTAGTACTCACACACTTAGTCATTAGTATTCTTGTTCATTGTCATATTTCACTATTGTATTCATTCTAGTATTTTCTTATTGTATATCTCTCATATCTATTGTATATCTTGTATATTCATATCTATTTACCGTTACATAGTTTTTATCATTGATTAGAACTGCTGTTAGAGATGTACTCTGCTCCTTTTCTGACTGGATATATTTTTTTCCAGATGACACTGAGGAGTGGTACCCTACATATTATGGATCTCAGGATGTTGTGGGCTTAGAGTCAGAGACCCTGGCTCATGAGAGACTTATCCCAACTGAGATAGATGACCCGGGATTAGTACCTTCTTAGTATTTCTTGTACTGGATTTGTCTCCAGCTTATTTATTAGCATTCTTTCAGACTCATTGATGTATTATTTTAGACTCATGAGTTGTATGTGACTATTTCTATTCTTTATCTTATTCGTGCTCGTTTCTATCTTAGATCTGTGATTGAGTATATTGTCATTGTTGGTGGTTCTTTATATTGCTAGATAGATTACCCAGACAGTGTTCTATTGCCGATTCTGCGTCGTAGGCTGGACGTTGTATCCGACTTTCATCCTTACATCGGGTGTGGGTCGTAACAATCGCTAAGGTGGGTGGCTACGATGAACTTATCTTTGCTTAGCCAGCACACTTAAAATATGGACGATACATGCTAGTCGCTAGGTGAATCACCCCATGCATGCTAATAAAGAATACAACGCACCTAGCTAAGGGAATAATCCTAACTTGTATTGCTTGTGTTAGAACATAGAAATAAAACTTTGCTTATATATAGACCCTCGCATGCTATATTTGCCTTGTGCAACTAGACCCCGCTATACCTCAAGTAAAATGATATGTACTCTTCATAGTACACAGTTAACCAGTTTACACTGCTCGTCCTTAGATCCTGTCGCTCGGTATGTCCTCGTTTCAATGCTTGTCACTTATATTATGCCACAATAAAGTAAACACTATCTTGTCTTGCATTCATCCAATTCATCGAAAGACTATCTAACAATCATTCCGTGCAAGTATGAATTAGAAAGTATCTAGGACCGCTAGTTCGCCAAGGCATCCTTGAACCAGGGGATTGCACCATGTCAAGCAAATCAAGAATCACAGCTCGTGGAGCATACTCGTTATGAAACAAGAGCCAAGAATTTACATGTCATGTCAAGAATCTCGTGAACCTAAGACCCAAGACTTGTATGTCGCGGACAACTTGTGCACAAGGTATTCATGTTCAAGTTTCTGTGGACGATCGTCGGGGCACCGGGGCTGATCCGATCCGGACGAAACTTTCTGATAGTCACCTTTTAGTGGGCGGCATGGAGTGAACGCCCCCTTGGCCTTGCCTTGCACTCCATACCATTCTGGGCGAAGGTGACATGTAGTGACTCTGGACCTCACGCATCTAATATTGCCCCGAGACTATAACTCATCCTTTATGGCCATGTTAGTGACCTCATATTCATATAGATAAGTCATCCTCGCTTAGCGGCAATCCGCGTGCGAGTTATTGCATCGCATCCAGAAATCGAAAAATACCTGAATGATCATGAGTATAACACACTTGTGTATAATTGAAACACTTTTATATATGGAGCACTTGAACATCTTCTGCAACACACCTGGATAATCTTTGAAATCGTGCACCCAAAACATAATCTTGTTCACAATACTTGTGTTTGCATATGTTATTGCTCCTTAATTACATTATATATATATCCATGCTTGAGTTAACTTGGTTTGCTTTGGACAGGGAAGGACGGATGGTAAGTTGATAAGTCTTGTTGTGTTCCTTATATCGCACGACGTACTGCCACACGAGTTAGACTTTACATCATTGCCATAAAACTGATCCTAAGGCAAGACTAGAAAGATAACTTAATAGATGGTGCACGGAACCTATATAACGTGTTTAGATTTGTCGAGCGGACGAGAAGCCTCCCCACCAGTGCATTCATGTACTGATAACCCACCAGATTGCTTGCAGGATGCGGGAGAATCTCGTTTAGTGTGGATGCCCCCTTCATGCATGCTAAGACGTGGAGTTCACTCTGGAGTCTTGGAGCGTTGCATCCGAAACTGAAGCAAATATACAAGACATAATATTGGAACATCGCCTATGTATCATTCCATAAATGTAGCCACTTGGCACGCTTTTACTGTTTCAGAGAGAGAAGCTTGAGTGATTTGTAATCTCGACCAAGCGCCGCCTATAACACTTGTTCAATATCAATAAAGAGCTTATTTTATTTCTATACTTGTGTTATTCAATGCTTCTGCTATTGACGACTCTGTAAACTTTTTACCAATCGCCTATGCGTTTATTATTCTGCTGCACTCGAACAATCTGTGCGACTCTATGGCTTAGACCTCTTACCGTCTGTTCAGATCATGGCCTTGCACGGGCGTGGCTTACGCTCGTATACCATCATGCCCAGATGGGTCAAGCGATCGTCCCACGAAAGCGCTGGTGCGGTGATTCGTGCCTAGCGGGGACGACCGATTGCTTGCGGGAGATCGGGATATGACACACGATCAATATCCAATAATAATACCATGTACAATGTCTAATATCAATATCGTGTACAATGTCAATACGATAACCGTTGTAACTTTTCATGACTGAAGATCCAAGCTATATACTAGTCCGTGTACCATAGTGTCAAGAATCAGATGTAACATTTCTAAGTACTTGAAATATAAAAATTATCAAATAATGGAAACTATCTGATAATGTACTCGCCTCTGGTCCTGAGCAAATGGTATGACTCGGTGCCCGAGCTGGTGTCACACAACCCTATATATATATGAATATCATGTCAATGGATGTAAAGAATGATAAATGAGTTATAAATGCACTAAGTATGATTTCTAGGTCTATAACTAAGGTAACTAGTCTATATTAGCTACTAACTAGCTACTATTAACCAATATTAGCTATATTACTAAGTATCCATAAGTATACTAGTTATATTAGTTAGTACTTAACTAATACTAGTTATTTTATACTATATGTTATTAGTATATAATAACTCATATATATATATATATATATATAGTTAATACCCATATCTTGATATACAAGTATTACCTACACCCACAATCACACTCACATATGCACATCCACATACTTAACTTCCCTCTAGATATACACCCTCGCACATTTCTCACTTCACTTTTACTGAAACTAACTGATACACACATGAAACAATTGACCAATACACACCTCACCTGTACACTAATGCACACATCCATAATTCTCGTACAACCTGAACACATATTCACACACATGGATCACTCTTGACACACTTACTTCCCACTAACACACTACCCTTACTGATATACTAAGTACCAGTCTCCCCTTACTAACTGTACTCCTAGGCACACTAACCCCTCGCCTACACTACCCTCAAGTCTTCAACACCAAGCCAACACACCGTGTATATATATATACACTCTCTCTAGCATAATACACACACACACAAATTAAAGTACACTAGTTTACACATGTGTACAGATACTCACTGATACTATCTAGTATCAGTTTCCTCTTCCATATGGAACTACATCCAAGTCACACTTGACATGATCCCACATTTAATACTTAAGACTGATACACACTTGTGTATCACTCTTAGCTCAACTGAATCTAACCCACTACTAGTATACCTTTACTGCCTTAGTATTTCGTATTATACTAACTCACTAGCATTCACTGACAACTCAAATACCTCCATTACACAGCAACCTGAGCACCTCATCACATAATCTGAACACTCATCCAAGCCAAAATAGTTGCTATACTAACATCCCATTCAGTGATACTTACAGTCACTCCCTTCAATAGGATACCACACTAACATCTCTACCCTTTCACAGCATATTACCATTTTCCCAACTCATCAACCAAAGCCTGCTATTACCCCACTTACAGACACAATAAATTGATATCACATAGGTACTGCTATCACTCACTGTACTTAGATCCCGAGCTTGCTCTCTGCATATACAAATGTACACAAGCAACCTCCTCCTTCTTGCATATCCTGGTGTCTTCTTCAACCCGAGCTTATAACCACTGCAGTGAGGTTGCTGCCACTGAGCAGTAGCTCCCCGAGTGTATACACCCACAATACCTCATTGCCGTCCCCTCACTCACACACACGGTCACATTTCAACTTTACCAAAAACTCATACCAAGAATGTATTAGGAGATACCCAAATTTGAACTTGACCTCCCCTCTCACTAACCCAACACTTGCATAATGTTACCACTGCCTGAAAGTTGCCTATTTCCCCCACTGCCTGGCAGCACACTGAGCCAACATACCAATATGCCAATATGCAAGGCTAAGTTGCCTGAATTGCACATACCTGAGCCCCTACTCACCAATACATTCAACATCACTCACACAACATGTTCTTATTTTCAGTAAAAGATTATAGCTCACATGTGCAGTCTTGTACTACAAAAAAACTACTACTGATGTGCTACCATGTTGTTACTGAACATGTTGTTTGCAGTAGAAAAGTCTGCTGCTATAAGCTGATTCAAGTGCAGCTCCATAACTGCTGCTGCTGTCCTCTTATTAGTATGGTTACTGCCACTGGTACGCAGTTGATACACACCCTCACTTATCCTAATATACTCTCACTGTACCACTTCATCACACACAACAACGCACTATCACAGAGCAGTTTACTTGCTCTCACGCTCATGGTTAACCAACACACACACATACACTTGATACCTACACTTACAGTTCACTCTACACTAGAACACCAATACTCAGAAACAACACTCCTCATAAATACCATAGTTCACTTCACACAAACACTCACCCTTCTCTCATGCCTGTGGCAAAACTGGACTGAACCAAACTATTCATAGCACTGGCATATACTCTCCTCACACACATGCATAACACATAGATACACCAATATATGTGCTTCTATATATATATATATAAACATTTAAACTTATATATACCTATTCTAATGAGTATACAAATATATAATCAAGAGTAAAACTGAAAATCAAGCCAAGAATGACCAACCTATCATTTCAACAAACACGTGGTATACATCCCAAGATACGCCATGATACGCTCATGATACGCACCCCAAACCTATCCAAACTCAACCCAAATTCTACCCACAAGTTCTAAATAACAATTAGAACCTATTCTTAGTGCTAAAATATCATCCCAAATGTCATGGCACAATTTCACATGTGTGTGGCACCCATGTCAAAGAAAAAAAATCCCTAAATCATCCCGTATTACAAAACCTTGTGATATGACCTACTCATATCCAATTGTGGACACATAGCTAGACTCACGATACCAAAACAAACATAAATACATCTAGCTAATCTAATGACAAACACTTGATGTGCCAATATCGAATTTTTCCTAAATTTAACACAAAACTCTATGTAAAAGTCTCTAAATGGGTCCAATGAAGCCCAAGCTTCTCCCTATGGGTAGCCCTAATTCAAGGGTGGATTCTAAATGACTAATTATACTATTTAGATGCAATATACAAAGGTTATTCTCAGATTTACCTCTTGGTAGATAGATTCCCAATACAAAGGCACTAGTAGACACAATCCTCAAGAATTGACACCTCCTTCAAGCTTCTCTCCTTCCAATGCTTCCTCCTTGCTAATCCAAGCTCAAACCTCCTTGGGATGACAATAGGAAAGGTTGATATTTGGAAATGGTGGATTTGGTAGGGAAGGGATTATGGTTTGCTTTTAAATTTGGAAATAAAATAATAAGGAAAGCAATGAAGGTTATTCATGAATAAAGAGGCTTATATAGACTTTCTCTTAGGGTTAGGGTTTGGTTGGGGAATGTTTGAATTGACAAAAGTGCCCCTCTCATTCCTTCATGAATAGGATCTAACTAAACCATAGAAGGAATATTCTATTCTTGAGTCTAAATATATTTAATAGAATTAATCTAGTCATGACTAACTAATTAATTGAGTCAATGGGTCAAGTCAAGTCTAATTAGGTCCACTAATGTCATGTCTAATTAAAATAGACTAATCAACTAACAAATATTAGTCACAATATGTATAACATGCACATTATAAATAAAATACACACAATATTTATAATAAAAAATTAACAAAATTATCCATATTCTGGAAATGTGGTAGTGACACCTACCCACCTCAAAAGCTAAGAACATGCATTCTATAAAGCTAAGACGTTCATTGTACGGTTTGAAACAATCCAAAAGGATGTGGTACAACCATCTTAGTGAATATATAAAAAGGGAGGGATATGAGAATAATCCTATATGCCCATGTGTCTTCATAAAGAAATCTAAGGAGAGTTTCGCTATAGTTGCAGTATATGTCGATGACATAAACTTGATTGGGACAAGACATGAAATCAATGAGACTGCAAACTATCTAAAAAAGGAGTTCGAGATGAAAGATCCCGGAGACACAAAATATTGTCTCGGATTATAAATTGAGCATTGTACTAATAGAATTTTAGTGCATCAATCCAAATACACAAAAATATATATTTAAACAGTTCAATATGAATAAAGCTCATCCCCTTAGCACTCTTATGGTTGTTCGATCTTTAGATATCAATAAAGATCAATATCGTCTTAAGGACGACAATGAAATAATGCTAGAACCCGATGTACCATACCTTAGTGCCATTGGGGCATTAATGTATCTATCATAATGTACAAGGCCAGACATATCATTCTCTGTCAATCTGTTGGCTAGATATAGCTCGACGCCAACTCGCAGACATTGGAATGACATTAAACATGTGATGAGATATCTTCGTGGAACTACCGACATGAGATTATTTTATACTTGTGGTTTATCTGACATCGCAAATCTAGTTGGCTTTGCAGATTCAGGTTATTTATCTGATCTCCATAAAGGTCGTTCATAAACTGGATATGAGTTTCTTAATAGCAATGTAGCTATTTCTTGGCATTCAACAAAACACAATGTTGCTACCTCCTAAAATTACTCAGAAATATTGGTTCTCCATGAAGCAAATAGAGAATATATTTGGCTGAGATCGTTGATTCAACACATTCGTAGCTCCTGTCACCTTTCCCCTACCACACATACTTCAACTGTAATTCATGAGGATAATGCAGCATGTATTGCAGAAATTCAAGGTGGATTCATTAAAGGAGACATGACCAAGCATATATCACCAAAGTTTTTCTATACTAATGAGCTTCAGAAGAACTTTGATATTGAGGTCCAACAAGTCCGCTCAAGTGATAATCTTGCAGACTTGTTCAACAAATCATTGCCAAAGTCAACTTTTCAGAAACTAGTTCATAGAATTGGAATGTGGTGTCTTCATCAGCTGACTGTTCAAGATTAACATCATAGGGGGTGTGATTATTTTCAGGGGGGATATATTTTATATGGACTATAACGTGTTGTACTCTTTTTCCTTCATCATGGATTTTTTTTATTAGATTTTTTCTGACAAGATTTTAATAAGGCAATATTAAACGTGTCTAACACCTACCTAAGTCATCCTAAAGATTGTACTCATTTCTTTCGCACATGTTTTGTCTTAATGGATTTTTCTGACAAAGTTTTAACGAGGCAATATGCTTAGATATGGTGGCCATCCAAAAGGGAAGTGTTATAACGTGTGTTACTAAAGGGTTTGATTTACACTTCGTATTTTAGTCCCACATTGGTTAAGATTAGTATTACATCTTCATTGGGTTGTATAAATAAGGCATTTGCCTTCCACTATGTGATTACACTAATAAGAGACCTCCTCTCCTATTTTCTTCTTCCATCTTCTACATTTATTCTCACAATAGTCACATTCAAATTAATAGCACTCGGTCCCCTACCCCCCTCCCCCAGTTCGTTAGGCTTTTTCTTAAAAAAAGTAGTCAAGTTCAAATTAATAGCGCTCCCCCCTAATACATTAGTATAGATAGATAATAACATGCATTTTTTAGTTTTTTGAAAGGTTTATTTTTTAACCATTTCTAAACCATTTAAAAATATATATATATATTTTAGAATTTTATTTTTATTTTTGAGAAGGTACTTACGCGGTTAGAAAGATTTTATTTTTTGTATATACAAATAAAAAATTAGATAGAAAATTGTATATATTTATTATATATATTTGTTTGTATTAATAACAAACTAATACATACAAATAAATATATTAGTATACAAACAAATATAGATAATAACAAAAATATATATATAATAATAATTTAATATAAATAATCACAAATTAATATATACAAATAAAGATAGTAGTATCCATCTAAAAACCTAATGGCCTTCCTCATTCTCCCGCAACAAAAAATATATAAACAAAACTAACAAGGGTTTTTTTTGCAACTTACCCTTAGGTTTAGATGGGTATAATCGTCCTTGCATATCTAATTTAACGTCCGTTAACATCAACTTTTAAATTTGATGTAAATTGTACCAAATGTAAAGTTTGAGGATATTTTTAAATTATGGGTCTTTTTTTTGCAAAAGTGATTCATCTAAGGAGAATTTTTTTGTACTTTACTTGACATTTCTCCTCTTAATTATCATCATGATATTAACCTCCATTGTAAGCCTATATGTAAACCCCCTAATTTTTCAGAATAATTTTAATATATTTTCCCCCCAATTTTTTGGTATTTTTTGGAAGACGAACCAAGGTAATTATGAGTTAAAGATTTTTAAATAATGTTAATTGGTGTTAAAATATTATGGAAATAATATTTTATGGTGTAAAATGGAAAACCGGACATGCGATATTTTTCGGTGAATTTATTGGACTCCGGAGACGCGTTTAAAGCCTTAAAAACTATTGGATTAATTAAACCAAACCCAGCTTATTGGGTCGGGTCGGGTCGGATCCGAGCCAAACCCGACCCGGACCCAAACCCGCATGGGAAACCCTAGCTACCGGAAATACTGTGCACAGCCTATAAATTTCTGCCTCGACATCCGTGCACAGCCCTCGGAAACCCTAGCCGCCGTGCAGTCATCTTCCTTCGACCCACCTCGTCGGAAACCCTAGGCCGCCGCCCCTCTCCTCGTGACTCCTTGCCTCGAGCAGCCAGTCGACCACCCGTCGACTCTCCTTTCTCCCGCGAACGCCGCCGTCCCCTTTGCTCAACGCCGCGAGCCAGCCGTGCTCCTCCCATCTCGAGCGACGCCGACCCTTCCGCCGAGTCCAGCACGACCCTGACTCCCCTGTGCTCGATCCCCCGTCTCCGACCCCGATGACAGCCCATCTCCGCCGCTTCCCCCTTTGATCTCCACCGCTTCCCCCTTTGATCTCCGCCGTTACCCCTTCGCTCAGGCCGACGCTCAGGCCGACGTTCCTCTCCGCTCAGGCCGACGTCCCCTCCGCTCAGGCCGACGAGCCGTCTATACTCAGCCCGACGAGCCGCCCCGCCTACCAGAGCAGATACTCCCCGGTGGTTCTCCGGCAACACCCTGAACCCTAGCCTGGACACAGCAACATGATACGCAGGACACGGCGTTGACGCTCAGACACGTGAGAATCAGCCTTCACGGAGCCTTGTTCAGGTAACGTTTCCACTCACCTCGTAACCCCATTTTTGATTTCGTCAGTTGCGTCTCGTAGACTGTATGACCCTCTCGGTGCCCGTGTAACTCGCTCGGTGCATCGCGTCCTGTGGTGATCGTACCCCACGATCCAAAAACAGGAAAAATAATGCCCTGTTTCACCCCGAAACTGAGTGCGCTCTGCCAAACGGGACGACTTGGTCGCATGCGGTCTTTACCAAAATGTGCGCGACGTTGATACGGACGTGTGAGTTTTCGCAGAAGTCGATTCGGATATGCGTGCACACCGAAATCAACGCGTATCCGCCGATAACGCCCCATATCCGTCCTTTCTGGAACACGCTGTAACTTTGTGTACACACGTCGGATCGAGACAAAACTTGTGCCATCGGACTCGTAGCAATACGCTGGTCCTGTGACCCAAGTTTGGTCCGAATCTGAGAACGTTGACAAAATCGCGTATCGTGGGCCCCATAGGCTCTACTTGACGGGCGATTTTGCGATCGGCTCATCGGAATCCAATTCTGGAAGTTCTGTTGGTTTCGTATCCTCGTTCCTGACTTGTAGACACTGAGTTTGAGGAATTTGGAGACCTTTGATCCTGATACGCTTTTCGGTGCAAAGTGGCCCACATGTGGACCTCGTTTTGGCCCGAAAATGTCATTTTTGCTCCTGTGTCCAAATTGGACTTAAGGACAAGCGTTTCTAGCTATTTGACATCTTCTGAGACGGTTGATGATGTTTATTACAGCTTTTGGAGTAGTACCTACAGGATCCACTGATACCGGGATGATTGTTGATATTCAACCATCAGGCAAGTGTACCTTGCCAAACTTTGCAGTATTGTTACATATTTTCTATGCTCCCTTATATTGCTGTACATGCTTAACCTAGGACCGTATGACGTACTTAGCGTCCGATTATTAGTCGAGTGCCGACACTGTACGCAGTGTTGTGTACGGTCATCTAGAGATGGATATTCGTGACACTATATATTCTCGTACTTGTCTTACCAAGTACGCTTTGACCCAGGACACTTGACACTATTTATGAGACAGGATTTTTCCGAGATATTCATGGTGATTCTGTATAGGATACAGGACATGGACATTATATTCTTAGATATTGTATGACTGGTTGCATTAGCTATGATCCCGCTTGACATGGACATGAGACGTTATGGTCATGATATGCGTGGTTACATTGGGTTGGAAGAGACACACAGGCTACAGGCTGTTTTATATATATATCTTCTATTATTGAGAGGTCGTAGACTCTCAGAGCAGAGCTAGACCTACTACCGGTTATTACCGCTACCGGCTCCCCGACATAGAGCTTGTAGTGGCTCAGCCTGAGTACTCGTGATGCTCTCACTTGCATTTCACATAGATGGTTACTTACTTACCATATTTGTCTCATTATTGCTGCACTGCTTATATTTTGGCTTGTATATTTTCTGTACCTTGCTATGTCCCCTGAGGACCTGGATATGGATTATGTCCCCAGGATTTGAGGACGAGATCTATCCCGAGGTATACGGGACCGCAGCAGGAGCTGATCCAGGAGCTGTACCGCCATCCGAGGACGAGGTGTTAGCCGAAGACTTCTCCTGAGCATCCATGTTTCATGCTCAGCATTTATTATTTTATTTCAGTCATTTATATTCTGGTCTGTTGAACCATTGTATCAGATATTTATCGGGTTATTCTCCGAAGCACATTGTTGAGACTAGCTGATGATTTACATTCCTTATTTACTCTGTGGATAATATTTTATATCTTGTGTGGATGAGATTAGTTGTGCCTGTTATCGTAGACTTGATTTTACAGCTTAAGTATGCCCTGATGGATCCATTAAATTGGGTTTGTCCATCGGTGCGTACTGCTGGCCATTATCACGCGTCCGGTCCCTCGATAATTTGGGACTGGGGCATGACATAGTTTTTTTGGTGGCCCATGCAGGTCAACGACTAAACTGTTCGGTTTTAACTTAGGAACCGAACTAGCCTACCCTAAGGATTGGATAAATTATAGGATCTCATCCATTATTTAAACCATTATTGAACTCTATATCGAACTCAAAATTGTTACTTGATTTGCATCCTGTGTTGATTCCTCTGAGCGTTCTTACAGTTTATCTTTTGGTTGCAGAGTAATGGATCCCAGAAACGGAGACGAGATTCTATTGGATATGCCATACGACGCTGTGGTTACTTATATAGACGGAGTGACATGAGGGAATGGAGGACAAACATCACAGAGCGATCAAACCGGCCAGCCTAATCCAAGGTTCCGGAGAGATGACATCCCACCTCCACCACAGTTCACTCCACAGATGCCAGTTTTCCCGCTAGGACAAGCCATGGACGGGCAACAGATGTTCCAGATGATGTATGCCATGATGCAAGCCCAGCAACAGATTAAGCAAGAGGCACATCGACAGGAGGCAGAGTATCTGAGAACCAGCCTGGTATCCGCATTGGAACAGGCAAATCCACCAGCGACGGGATCTATCACCGATTTTCGTCATCTCAAGCCTCATACATTTTTTGGTAAAGAGGGGCCAACAGAAGTTCATGAATGGGTCACGAACGTTCAGCACTAGTTGGAAGCAGCTAAACTTCCGAGAGAGAAGTGGATGACTGCAGTCAAAATACAGTTAACTGAAAATGCACACCACTGGTGGTTAGCAGAAGAGAGGAGGCTCAGACAGGACTGAGTCACATGGGAAGAGTTCTCCAGACTCTTCCAAGAGATTACATTCCAGCAGTTGCACGGTCAGAGCTCAGAGACAAGTTCAACCGCCTTATCTAAGGCAATATGACAGTGGAAGAATACAACGCAGAATTTATTCGTCTAAGTCACTTCGCCCCAACCTTGATCTCGACAGAGGAAGAAAAAGCTGAGAAGTTCTTTGACGGACTGAAGTTCGAGCTCCAGAGATTGATTGGATCGGTCGCACCTACATCATATATTGACGTCCTTGCAGCAGTACGACGCCTGGAGCGCGTCACTAGAAGTGAGTCGAATCTGAAGAGGCCAATCACATCAACTCCATCCAGGTTATCACAGGGGGATTTTGCAAAACGACCCCAGAGGAGTATACCGGAGAGAGCAGCACATAGGGACAGACCTCTTCCTACTTGTCACCACTGCGGCAAGGTAGGACACATTGAGAAAGAATGCAGGCGTAAGTTGGGACTATGTCTGAGCTGCGGATCCAACCAGCATTTTTCCAGGGACTGTTCTGAACGCAGAGACGGAGCATCGAGACTAGCCTTGCCTGCACCACGACCAGCTTATCCAGCAGTAGGAGCACAGCAGACAGGAGTTGGAGGAGTCAGACCACCAGCTACAAGGGGCTACCAGCAGAGACCACCACTGGCACCATAGACAGCTCTATTTCAACAGACTCAACAGCAGCAGAGAGGTCCAGCACAAGGACGAGGACAGGCGTTCATATTAGCTATTGAGGAGGAAGCTACTGCGGGCGAGGTCATCGCAGGTACTATTTTAGTAGCTTCATCACCAGCTATAGCATTATTTGATTCTGGAGCATCGCATTCATTTATAGCAGCTAGCTTTGTAGCCACCCATAGAGTAGCTACCGCACCCCTTCCGAAGATGAAGAGAATTCGTACGGGAGATGGAATTATTCCGGTTAGTGACGTCTGTAGATCATGTTCTGTAGTAGTTTGTGGAAGAGAGATGCGAGCTCAATTTCTGATATTTTCTATGCCGGATTATGATATTGTACTTGGTATGGACTGGTTAAGTCAGTACCATGCGACTCTTGGTTGCCGACTTGGGCGGGTTATATTTAGACCGCCTGGACATCCAGAATTTGAATTTCTTCGAGGAGCAGTAGAGCAAGGAGTTCAGCCTACTCTTAGGGTACTATCTGTAGAAGGGGAGACAGGTTACCCAAGAATCATATCTGAGTTTGTGGATGTATTTTCTGATGATCTTCTAGGTTTACCGCCTGATCGGGAAATAGAATTCACAATAGACTTAACTCCAGGAGCAGAGCCTATCACTTCATCAGTTTATCGGCTAGCACCTAAGGAGTTAGTGGAGTTGAAAGAACAGGTTGATGATCTTTTGGAGAAGGGTTTCATTCGGCCCAGTGTTTCGCCTTGGGGAGCACCCATATTATTTGTGCCGAAGAAGGATGGAATAATACGGTTATGCATTGACTACAGGGCACTGAATGTTGTGACCATCAAGAACAGGTATCCCTTACCACGCATTGATGATCTATTCGATCAATTGAGTGGTGCTAGGGTATTCTCGAAGATTGACCTTAGATTCGGCTATCATCAGATCAAAGTAAGGAAGGAAGACATACCGAAGACAGCTTTCAGGACCAAGTATGGACATTATGAGTTCTTGGTAATGCCGTTTGGTTTAACCAACGCGCCAGCAGTATTTATGAGTTTAATGAACATGGTCTTTCATTAGTTCTTGGATAAATTTGTGGTTGTGTTCATTGACGATATTCTAGTATATTCCAAGAGCCACGAAGAGCACGAGGAGCATCTCAGAATCGTGTTAGAGACCTTAAGGCAGGAGAAGTTATATGCCAAACTCAGTAAGTGTGAGTTTTGTATGGACAAAGTACCTTTCTTGGGATACATCATCTCAGGAGAAGGACTTTCCGTGGATCCAGAGAAAGTTGCGGCAATAAAGACTTGGCCTATACCCACATCAGTTGCAGAGGTGAGAAGTTTTCTCGGACTCGCGGGATATTACCGAAGGTTTATAGAAAATTTCTCAAGGATTGTAGAACCGATGACGAAGCTGACACGCAAAGACCAGGAGTTTATATGGACAGAAGACTGCCAGAAGGCCTTCGAAGAATTGAAGAGAAGATTAACAACAGCACCTGTCTTGACTCTTCCTTCGGGGTCAGGAGGTTTTGTTGTTTACAGTGATGCATCAGGGAGTGGACTAGGATGTATTTTGATGCAACATGGCAAAGTCATTGCTTATGCATCGAGACAGTTGAAAGTCCATAAGAAGAACTACCCAACACACGATCTAGAGCTAGCAGCAGTTATATTTGCATTGAAGATTTGGAGGCACTATCTTTATGGTGAGAAGGTAGACATCTTTACAGATCACAAGAGTCTGAAGTATGTATATAATCAGAAGGAGCTCAACATGAGGCAGAGGCGTTGGCTTGAATTGATGGTAGATTTTGACATAGATCTGCAGTATCATCCGGGAAAGGCGAATGTCGTAGCAGACGCACTCAGCAGGAAGCCTACAGCTTATTTCTTGATGATGCAGCCCGAGTTATTGAGAGATCTACAAGAGCTTCAGATAGAGGTTGTTTTACCAGGACAGAGTGGATTACTGGCTAATCTTGAAATTAAGTCGTCACTTGTGGAAAGAATTAAAGAGGCATTGCCCACCGATGCTAGATTCCGAAGACCCAAAGAGAGGACAGAAGCAGGCATGCATATGAGACTTTGCATACATGAAGACGGGACATTGAGGTTTGGAAATCGCCTGTATGTTCCAAATAGAGAATTGAGACAGGAGTTAATGACTGAAGCACATAGCTCTATGTACTCTGTTCACCCAAGAGGAACCAAGATGTATCGAGACTTGAGGCAGTATTACTGGTGGCATAGAATAAAAAGGGAGATTGCAAGATTTGTGGCCAAATGCTTAGTCTGCCAGCAAGTAAAGGCCGAGCATCAGAGGACTGTAGGTATGTTACAGCCGCTTCCTATACCAGAATGGAAGTGGGAGCATATCACGATGGATTTTGTCACATGATTTCCAAGGAGCCCCAACGGAATAGATGCAGTATGGGTTATCGTGGATAGACTCACTAAATCGGCACACTTCTTGCCATTTAAAGTTGGACAGTCCACAGAGGTACTAGCCGATATGTATATGCGACAAATCGTCAAATTACATGGAGTGCCGGTTAGTATTGTATTAGATCGAGATTCGAGATTTACATCTTATTTCTGGCGAAGCATGCAAGAGAGTCTGGACACCAGACTCAAATTCACCACAGCTTACCACCCACAGACAGATGGCCAATCGGAGCGCACCATTCAGATCTTGGAGGATATGTTGCGATCGTGTATGCTAGACTTTGGAGGATCTTGGGAAGATCATTTGCACTTAGTAGAGTTCTCCTACAACAACAGTTATCAGGCCAGCATTCAGATGGCACCATCCAAGGCATTATACGGAAGGAAGTGTAGATCGCCTATATGTTGGAGTGACGTTAGTGAACGTCAAATACTGGGTCCCGAATTGGTAACGCAGACAGTGGAGAAGGTGAAACAGATCCAGAATTATCTTCGAGCAGCTCAAGACAGACAGAAGTATTGGGCAGATACGCACAGGCGTCCCCTAGAGTTTAAAGAAGGAGAGCACGTATTCTTGAGGATTTCGCCCACTCGAGGTACTACTAGATTCGGGAGCAGAGGCAAGTTGAGCCCAAGGTATATTGGGCCATTTGACATTCTAGAGCGCATTGGTGAGGTGGCTTATCGTCTTGCATTACCTCCATCCTTAGAGGGAGTACATGACGTATTCCACGTCTCACAGCTGAGGAGGTATGTGACCGACCCAAGTCACGTAGTCGATCATTCATAGATCGCAGTGGGCCCTAGCTTAAGATATGAGGAACAACCAGTTGGCATCCTCGACGTCAGTGAGAAGACATTGCGAGGACAGACAATCAGACTGGTTCATGTAGCTTGGAAATATCATTCTCCTGGCGAATCGACTTGGGAACGAGAAGATAGTATGCGCCAGCGTTATCCTCACTTGTTCGAGAATGCAGTTATAAACTAAACAATCTTGTAATTCCCATAATTTTTTCTGTAGTAGCTTATTCTTGATTGCGAGAACGCAATCCTCTTAAGGGGGTAGATTGTAAACCCCCTGATTTTTCAGAATAATTTTAATAATTTTCCCCCCAAATTTTCGGTATTTTTCTGGAAGACGAACCAAGGTAATTGTGAGTTAAAGATTTTTAAATGATGTTAATTGGTGTTAAAATATTATAGAAATAATATTTTATGGTGTAAAATAGAAAACCGGACATGGGGTATTTTTCGGTGAATTTATTGGACTCCGGAGACGCGTTTAAAGCCTTAAAAACTATTGGATTAATTAAACCAAACCCAGCTTATTGGGTCGGGTCGGGTCGGGTCGGATCTGAGCCAAACCCGACCCGGACCCAAACCCGCATGGGAAACCCTAGCTACCGGAAATACTGTGCACAGCCTATAAATTTCTGCCTCGACATCCGTGCCCAGCCCTCGGAAACCCTAGCCGCCGCGCAGTCATCTTCCTTCGGCCCACCTCGTCGGAAACCCTAGGCCGCCGCCCCTCTCCTCGTGACTCCTTGCCTCGAGCAGCCAGTCGACCACCCGTCGACTCTCCTTTCTCCCGCGAACGCCGCCGTCCCCTTTGCTCAACGCCGCGAGCCAGCCGTGCTCCTCCCATCTCGAGCGACGCCGACCCTTCCGTTGAGTCCAGCACGACCCCGACTCCCCTGTGCTCGATCCCCCGCCTCCGACCCCGACGATAGCCCATCTCCGCCGCTTCCCCCTTTGATCTCCACCGCTTCCCCCTTTGATCTCCGCCGTTACCCCTCCGCTCAGGCCGACGCTCAGGCCGACGTTCCCCTTCGCTCAGGCCGACGTTCCCTCCGCTCAGGCCGACGGTCCCCTCCGCTCAGGCCGACGAGCCATCTCTGCTCAGCCCGACGAGCCGCCCCGCCGACCAGAGCAGCTACTCCCCGGCGGTTCTTCGGCAACACCCTGAACCCTAGCTTGGACACAGCAACCCGATACGCAGGACACGGCGTTGACGCTCGGACACGTGAGAATTAGCCTTCACGGAGCCCTGTTCAGGTAACGTTTTCACTCACCTCGTAACCCCATTTTTGATTCCGTCAGTTGCATCGCGTAGACTGTATGACCCTCTCGGTGTCCGTGTAACTCGCTCGGTGCATCGCGTCCTGTGGTGATCGTACCCCGTAATCCAAAAATAGGAAAAATAATGCCCTGTTTCACCCCGGAACTGAGTGCGCCCCACCAAACGGGATGACTTGGTCGCACGCGGTCTTTACCAAAATGTGTGCGATGTTGATACGGATGTGTGGATTTTCGCAGAAGTCGATTCGGATATGCGTGCACACCGGAATCAACGCGTATCCGCCGACAATGCCCCGTATCCGTCCTTTCTGGAACACACTGTAACTTTGTGTACACACGTCGGATCGAGACGAAACTTACGCCATCGGACTCGTAGCAATACGCTGGTCCTGTGATCCAAGTTTGGTCTGAATCTGAGAACATTGACAAAATTGCGTATTGTGGGCCCCACAAGCTCTACTTGACGGGCGATTTTGCGATCGGCTCATCGGAATCCAATTCTGGAAGTTCCGTTGGTTTCGTATCCTCGTTCCTGACTTGTAGACACTGAGTTTGAGGAATTTGGAGACCTTTGACCCTGACACGCTTTTCGGTGCAAAGTGGCCCACATGTGGACCCTGCTTTGGTCCGAAAATGTTATTTTTGCCCCTGTATCCAAATTGGACTTAAGGATAGGCGTTTCTAGCTATTTGATATCTTCTGAGACGGTTGGTGATATTTATTACAGTTTTTGGAGTAGTACCCACATGATCCACTGATACCGGGACGACTGTTGATATTCAACCATCAGGCAAGTGTACCTTGCCAAACTCTGCAGTATTGTTACATATTTTCTATGCTCCCTTTTATTGCTGTGCATGCTTAACCTAGGACCGTGTGACGTACTTAGCGTCCGATTATTAGTCGGGTGCCGACACTGTACGCAGTGTTGTGTACGGTCATCTAGAGATGGACATTCGTGACACTATATATTCTCGTACTTGTCTTACCAAGTACGCTTTGACCCAGGACACTTGACACTATTCATGAGACAGGATTTTTTCGAGATATTTGTGGTGATTATGTATAGGATACAGGACATGGACATTATATTCTTAGATATTGTATGACTGGTTGCATTAGCTATGATCCCGCTTGACATGGACATGAGACATTATGGTCATGATATGCGTGGTTACATTGGGTGGAGAGAGACACACAGGCTACAGGCTGTTTTATATATATATCTTCTATTATTGAGAGGTCGTAGACTCTCGGAGCAGAGCTAGACCCACTACCGGTTATTACCGCTACCGGCTCCCCGACACAGAGCTTGTAGTGGCTCAGCCTGAGTACTCATGATGCTCTCACTTGCATTTCACATAGATGGTTACTTACTTACCCTATTTGTCTCATTATTGCTGCACTGCTTATATTTTGGCTTGTATATTTTCTGTACCTTGCTATGTCCCCTGAGGACCTGGATATGGATTATGTCCCCAGGATTTGAGAACGAGATCTATCCCGAGGTATACGGGACCGCAGCAGGAGCTGATCCAGGAGTTGTACCGCCATCTGAGGACGAGGTGTTAGCCGAAAACTTCTCCTGAGCATCCATGTTTCATGCTCAGCATTTATTATTTTATTTCAGTCATTTATATTCTGGTCTGTTGAACCATTGTATCAGATATTTATCGGGTTGTTCCCCGAAGCACATTGTTGAGACTAGCTGATGATTTACATTCCTTATTTACTCTGTGGATCATATTTTATATCTTGTGTGGATGAGATTAGTTGTGCCTGTTGTTGTAGACTTGATTTTACAGCTTAAGTATGTCCTGATGGATCCATTAAATTGGGTTTGTCCATCGGTGCGTACTGCTGGCCATTATCGCGCGTCCGGTCCCTCGGTAATTTGGGACTGGGGTGTGACACTATATAAGAGACTCTTCACAAGTTGATTGAGATGGGTAAATGAAGAAACAATTTTCTCCATATTTTCCTACTTTATAAAAGTTGTATGTATATTTTTTTTTTGGCCCTTGATAAAGGCACTACAAAAAAGACCTGGGACTGGTCCAATTTCTTTTATAAAATTTTCACTCAAAATTTTACTTAGGGCTAGCCGATTTTTTTTTTTATTTAGGACTGTCAAAATTTTGACAATTCTTTCAATAGGCTGGACTTTTAAAATTTGGACAGTCTTAAATTTTTTTTGGACTAGTCCTGAGTAAAATTTTGAGTGAAAAATTTATAAAAAAATTTAGATAAGCTCGGAGTTATTTTGGTAGTGCCTTTATCCAGAGCATATTTTTTTCCAATCTTCTGGAGGTATTAATACATAGCACATAAAAACGGAACGGGATCCACATGGTGGGGCCCACCTATATATGTGAGTTGAGTGAAAGCCTGCATGCACTCTAATTAGGAAAGGGCTCTTGATAAAGGCACTACAAAAATGACTCGGGACAACCCAAATTTTTACCATTAATAATTACTAGTTTGACACTTCTAAAAATTACTCACCGGGTTGCCCACTTCTAATTGGTTTTTTTATAATCAGGACTATCAAAATTTTGACAGTCCTTTTTGACAGTTCGGAAGGGAGGACTACGCGAGGTGACACGAGGGCTGGGTGCGTGGAGGCCGGAAGGGAGGACGAGGCGGAGGAGCGGAAGGAGAAGGAGGAGGAGGAGGAGGAGACGACGGCGGGAGGCGGAGGCGGAGACTTGCGCGCGGTGGAGGACGGGACCGCTGCTGCGCACGGGGGGCGTCGGTGAGCGGTGGGGGCTGCGACGAGCGGTAAAGGAGCAGAAGGGGGAGCAGAAGGAGGAAAGTGAAGAGGGTAGACAACCCTAATAAAATTTGAACTCGATTGAGTAAATTTTTTTCATAATTGAATTAGCATCCATATTGGGTTAGTTTTGAGTAGTGCCTTTGTTCACAAGCCTTAGGAAAGAAGCTCCCCATGGGACGGGCACGCAACGGTCTTCACTCGTTAACCAATGAACGGCCCATACAGACTCGGAACCAAAAACCAACGCGTAGGATAGCATTTTGACCAGCTTCGTCGATCTTTTTCCGGTGGGTGGACTCCTGTGCTCTTCTCTTGTTTCTTCCCCTGGCAACAAAACTCACCCACTCTCTCTCTCTCTCTCTCTCTCTCTATCTACTCTTGAGGCAGTATAGAGAGAGAAAGCTCGATCCTTTGCCGACCGGTCGATCACAATCTCCGTTGGGAAAGCTGTAGATCGGCACCAGCAGGTCCAATCCCTCCAATTCCCCGATTCTTCTCGTTTTTCTCTTCACGGGTCGTCTAAAGATCCCATCTTTAAGCTTTCCCTGCCCGGAATTAGGGTTTTCTCGAGAAAAAGTTGATTTCTTTGAATGTTTTTGATGTTTTTGCAGGGTTTTTGTTGCGGATTGCTGCTGATTGGGGGGAGGGGGGATTGGGAAATGGGAGGTCTCTGCTCGAAGAGGTCGGCGGTGGACAAGTCGCCAAGCGAGAGCACTCTCAACCCCAACGGTCTCATAGATCACCAGCCGGTAGCTTCGGATTCTAGAGTGAAGAAGGCTCAGTATAGGGAGGAAGCTATGGAGAAGTGGCTGCCGCAGCCGCCACTGTCGTTCTCCGATCGGATGATGATGATGATGCCGTCTGATGTGAATACGGCGGACGGGGAGGGGGAGGGGGAGGAGGAGGAGGAGGAGTCGCGGCGGCGGCGGGTTTCAAGGTCGTTTTCGATGAAATCGAAGTCGACCAGGTCGAAGCTGCCGGCGGCTTCGAAGACCGGAGCAACCAAGGTGAACTAAACCTCATGGATGCTACAGTTGATGTATTTTTTTTAATCAATGATTATGATTGTTGTTGAAAATGAAATGACTTCTTGTTGGAGTGTTTTGGTTTGGTAACTATAGAAAGATAATCCCACATTGGAAAAAATTCTTAAGTGAGTATCTCAATATATAGCTATATTTTGTATTGAGATGTGCACATGTGGTGTGGTGGCCCATGTGGGTGCCACGCGGGATATTTTCCTACAGGGACTAAGTTTAAATTCCTCAAAGAAACATTTATGTTTTTTGTAATTCTTTTTGGGAAATCCTTATTAGCGACTCAGACGAAGGGCGCAAAGTGACGCTTTGATGACGCACTTCGCACGTACGCATCAGACGCGAGATGACGTGAGATGGCACTTGTGCGTATTTTTTGTGCTCGTGCGCGAGTTCTTGCGCACAATTCTGAGCGCGTTTCTGCGCAGTTGTACTGAACGCAGAATCTGCACGCAGATTGATTCCGTGATTGCAGGATTTGGACGATTATGGTAGATAAATCAATTTAAACTGATCATAATCTTTTGGGATTCTATTTTGATTGGTTGATCTTACCATAATAGAACAACGACTAGGATTATGGTTAGGGTTTTCACTCACACACACACACACACACACACACACACACATATATATATATATATATATATATATATTCTCTTCGTGCCTCCTTTTGGATATATACGAAAAGAGAGCAGAAGAGAAGAGGAGCTATGGTCGTCACCTTAGTCTAGGGAGTTCATTCGAGTTCATCACAGAGGTGACTAGGGAGCGTTCCAGAAGTTCATTACGTGAACTTGCTGGTTTCTAGGAGCAGATCGTCGATAGAGGACGAATCTTGCTTTGAGCAACGGTGATCTTAATCACTCCAGCAAGCATCCTTTCTGTCTCCTTCTAGTAATCGTGTTCGTTCTTTCTCGTTGTAGCAACTGCGATTGCAAAGAGAACATATTTATTTTCATTACCATTTAGTTTGTGTTCTTTGAGTCAGTTTGTATTTGGATTACCATTTATTTTGTATTCAGATTACATAAGACCAATAAAGACAATAATCGACTCTTGATCTGAGTTTATTTCAAGTTTTGATCCATCTTTGTAACCTCGGCAATAACACTTAATAGAGAATGTCTAGGAAGGAACGAAATGACTTAATATGAGGTGATTCAAGTATATTCTCCCACTCCAGCTAGTGCATGCTAGGAAGCACGGAAACTTTAAGAAATTGAGCTGTGTCGTCGGACACGTATAGGACACTTTGGGCACTCCAAGATACACTAGTACACACCAAATAGGTGCTATGTCTGTGTCACCGAGGCCTTCCCGTGTCGTATCCTGCAACATAGTGTGCATGCAATCTTATACTAGTAAGCCCACCCCACTGTGACTGCGTGCCTATGCTGTATATTAGATGATTTTGCTCAAATGAGTCTCAATTGTTGAAGATGAATGAATACTGGTAAATTGGAGGGCAAGTTACACATTACCCCCCTTGTGGTTTTGAGCTTTTCCCAGATACCGTTGTATGTTTATAGAAGTGTACCTAAACTCCTGTATGTTAGTATTAAATCGTAAACATCATTTTTTTTGTAAAATATTAGTGGAAGATGCCCAAGAAATTACGCATTATCTCTCTGGTTTTGATTCTTTTCAAGAACCTTGATGTGGTTTTAAAAGTGTTAAACTCATCCATGTTAGTACTAAAGTGAAAGAGTTAGTTTCCTTGTTTCGGATATGAAGTAGCTTTAGTAATATATCTATTTTTAAGAAGAGCTTTCACTTGCAATTCAGACTAGAGAACATAATGGGTAAAAGTACTAAAATTTGAATCATAAGATTGTATATCTGAAAAATTAAATGATAGACCTATCCTCAGATCGACATCTATTTTCCTCACTTTTTCTTTAGATCGGTGTCCTATGATATTCAAACATGTTAAAAACTGCAGGACCATGGGTGGGGCCGGGTAAAATAGCCTTCATCATGGGTGCTCATATTTGAATAGATGACCTTGACCATGCATTTCTAAATCAATTGACGATGGGTACCCAAGGAAGCTTGGTATTTATGATACTTAAATCAGGTGTATGTCACTGCTTATGTAGGCATTCTATCAAATAAATCATAAGAACACTCCTATCTGTGATGATATTCGATAACAACGTTTGCCTGCCTGGGATGAAATAGCTTAATGTCGTCCACTAAAAGCATGCCCCAAACTCATATTAAACATGAATTTAGTCAATTTCCACTAATTTCCACTTCTCCGACTTACGAGCCAAAAAGATTTCGAACATAATTCCTATTGGTTTCTTTTTTAGGACTGGTTTTATCAGTTCTGGACCAAGGTTTTCAGTATCGGCAGGTACCAATACGTATCGGATGTTTGGTATCATTTTTGGCCTATCCCAAACCGATACTCACTGCTGTCGATACTAGCCGATACCAACATTGGACTTTCTTTCCCGGTCAATTTAGCAAAGAAAAAAAATTACAACAAGAAGAAAGAAATATGGAAAAACAGTGTCAACACAATTATTCGACGTGTCAAAATTGTACATGCTACGTGTGGAAAGATTCCTTATGGACACACTACGATCATTCCATTTGTGAAGTTGTATACTTATAATTTACAACATTCATCAATCTTAATATTATTCCATCTAAAGCTGATGAGAAATAACAAATAATCTATACAATTCTGTTTAAATATAAGATATATTTTCTAGTTTTAATAATAATAATAATAATAATTATTTTGACTTTCCGAAATAAAGAACTCTGAAACTCCATTATCTCGAAAATGCCGAAACCACAAATAAAATTTGAATTTGAATTTAAATTTGGATAGGAGTCACTTATATTGATATTTGTCTTTATACGTTGTTTATCCTTTGTTGTTTTATTAGGAATAGGGATCTTGTTTGAACTTTCATGTAAGTCTATAAAAGACACCAATTGGAAAATTATGAATAAAATTGAGAGTTTCTCAAATTTGTATGTGATTTCCTTTTCTTGGTATGATTTCAAGATATTTATCTAGCCTCAGTGTGATTCTGTAGCAACATGCAGTACTACCAAGCTGTGTGAAGTTGTCTATTTTCATCTGAGTAATTTAGTAAAAAATGTTAGTTGGAGCAGTCTTCATGACAAAAAAATTAATTGGTATTGCAGCTATTGCTTAGTGATGGCATTTCAAAGTTGCGATCATGGAAAAATTTCAGTGACCGGTAAGACGGAATAGAACACCAACTTGGAGCTTTAAACTGAAAGATAATTAAATCATTGTATGAATGTCGTTCTTTTGATGTTGCTGGATATATGAAAGATGTTGTGGGATATGTATAGGTTTTTGGGGGGATTCAAAGTTTGAGTTCTTGGTATTTCGATGCCGATACGTTACATCCGAAACTAATACAATTTTGGCATGTCCCGATCTGATAGTGATCGTTATCGATATTGATCGATACCAACGTTAGAGGTCTCTTTTCCAGTCAATTCGACTGAGAAAAAATGAAAGAAAAATAGTGTCAACACAACGATTTAGTTGTGCTGAAGATTGCCGAAGAATGACAATGTTAGAGTGTATCGATATGTTTCCTTATTGATAAACTGTAACCATTACAATGTGTCGAAGTTCTATATCTATAATTCACCACATTCATCCACATATATATATTTTTTTTGATAAAACAACGTTCATCCATATTACTGTTATTTCATTCAAAACTATTTATTTTGGTTGCACTATGTCTAAAGGCAAATAAATTAATAATAGTATCTATTGCAAATGAATATTATTCCATTTAAAATTTACGAGAAACAACATGTAATACAAAAATATGTGTCTAAATGTATGAACTAATTTTTATCCTTTTAAAGATTTTTTTTATATCAATTTTGGCTTTTTGAAACGAAGGACCCGATATTCCAATATGAAATAGCCGAAATCGCCGATACTGATACTTATAGGAAGGGTCCAAAGCTAATTCCGAATATCTATATTTTGAACCTTAGACTCAAACTTGAACTTGTTATGTATGTATTAGAATCTGGAATCATGTTTACTTGGTAGTTTTCCCTTTCTATTCAATTTTATAAAGGTTCTAATTGTGTACTTTGATAGGGATATTGTTTACGTAAGTGGCTGGGAGTTTGCCGTTATACATGGATACATAAAGTGTATGTGATTGCCAATGCCAGTACCTTAGTATTGGGTGTTGACACTTGATTGGTTAATCAGGGTGTTTGACACTTGTTTGGTTGATCATCAGGCACTATTCCTGCAATAATTTAAATGATGTTGCATTGAAACTTTTTCTTTGCTACTAACTCTTGATACTTCTACGTTTAGACGACTTGTGGTCATAGAGACGAAAATAATGTACTTTGGTTTGCATGAGTGACAATTGAGATTTTTAGTAGTTCAAAGTCCATTGTCTTAGAAATGACCTGATGAATGGGAGCATATGCAGAAGATGGAAAAAGAATAAAAAAAACAATGCTGGTACTTGAAACAGAAGGAGATTTCATTCCGAACTTATGAGTGAAGAAAGCACTAAGTCATATTGATTAGTCTCCTATTTCATTGCTCCATTTTTTTTTGAAAGATGTGATAGAATATATAAAGGTTTTCAAGAGGCCGCAAGTTTGACGCTGCTAATGTATATGTAGGTATCTGGAGTTATGCTTAATTGGTAATTTTCTGCCTTCATATTCAACTTTATATAGCTGCAAGTTGTGATATTTTGGTAGGAAAAATTCTTGTGTGCAGTTGGTTTTTTTGCTCGATGCATACATACATCGTTGCTGTGGTTTCCCATGTCACTATACGGTGTTGGCATTGATGCTTGACAGGGATTGATTCTTCGGATAATTTAAATGGTCTATGCAACTTCTGCTGTGCTTTTCGCTCTTGATAGTTTAATTTTACAGGGGTGTGGTGGTGTGGATTGAGAGGGGGGGGGGGGGGGGGGGGGGGGGGGGGATTTGGTAAATCATAAGAACGTGTGGACCTCCTAATGCTTTCTTCTTTTGAGAAACTGGGAAGAACCTGACTAAGATATCCAACCAAATTCATTATCAAAATTGTTAGTTCTGTCAGTACACCAAAACTCTTAGTGTTGGTGAGGGATGAGGGTTATATATTTGTACTTATTCAAACTAAGGTTTTTGTTCTTATGATTCAAACTGCAAATCGTAAGAACATGTGGACCTCCTAATACTTTCTTCTTTTGAGAAACTGGGAAGAACCTGACTAAGATATCCAACCAAATTCATTATCAAAATTGTTAGTCCTGTCAGTACACCAAAACTCTTAAGAGTGTTGGTGAGGGATGAGGGCTACATATTTGTACTTATTCAAACTGTCCTCACAGGCTGAAGACCCATTTTATAGGTTGAGAGCTGAAACCATGCAGCGGTTATTATTTTATTATTATTATTTCTTTAAAATCTGCTTAAAATACATGCCATAGATATTGAACCTGGGCTGCTTTTCTCTGATGCCATGTTAAGCCCCTACTACTACACCAAAACTTAAGGTGTTGGTGACGGATAAGGGTTATATGTTTATATTATTCAACAAAATTAAGTAACAAAACTACATAATATGATTGCAGCCCCTGATTCAGACAATTAAACTACCACCTCATTGGCCTCACTATATGAAGTGCCTTTAAAACACCAAATCACACTTTAAAAGAAACTTGACGGGGAATTCGATTGAACCTGTGAAGGGAAGTAACAGAGGTACCTTTGGATAAGAATACATGGAGACTTAGCGTACCTCTCTCAGCACCTGACTCGATCATTTTTAGGATATTACTGAGGCCATGGATGCACTTGATGTGCTTTTCCTAAGAATACATCAGACATTGAAGTGCATTAGAAATTCATGCACATAAATGTAATTGAGCAGAGAATTTTGATGCCATGTGACTAGTAAATGTGGTCTTTATGGATGATAGACATAGTTCTTTATCCTCCATTAGTAGTTCCAACTGCAATCTTCACCATCTTTGCATTCCCAAAGACATTGATTATGATGCATTGAACTTCAAGTAGTGTTCCAAAACTTGGTCTCCTGTGCAGGTGTGGCCTTGTTTGCCTCGCTTTGGCCTGGGTTAGGCAGGCCACCTTTGGGCCTAGGCATTCATCCAACGCCCTAAAGTGGGTGCTTAGGTTTTAGGCAGTCCGCCTGGCTCTAACAACCTCTTCATAAATAAAAGAGGTTGAATCCATTTGTGGTTGCCTGGACTGGACCCTTAAACTCACTTAAAATTGAGTTGGCAGCTAAACATATGCTCCAACAGGGATGACTAAGGGACTTTTGTGTTGTCATCAAGGGGTTGGAAAGATACTTAGTTGGGATTGAATTGCCAATGAAGTTTGTAGCCTATGTTGCTTGGTTAGGACAAGTTATACTAGTATTAATGCAAAGGTTTTTGGATGGTATTTTTGGCCTTGCTTTTGCACAATGTCTCTTAGGCTGACTATAAGCATGATGCTTTGCACAGACATGGATACTGCATGACATGATACATATACGAATACACAGACAAGGTACATATGGACGCAATATTATATTTGAAGTGTCTTTGCTTTCTAAATGATGCTCACTTAATCCTTCTCATGGTGGGTCATGATTCTTGCTCCATTCTTGATTTGTAGGAAATGATATGAAGTTGACCTCTTTCTGCAATATAATGTGATTTTTTATATAATTTTTTAACCAGTAATCTATGTTTTGAGTGTTTTACTGACATCTTATTGATATTTGAGCATCCCATGCCTGCACTTATGTGCTAGCACTTTGCTGTTTATTCTTCAATGATTAATTATTCTACCAGTTGAGGCCCTTATGTAAGGTACTCTAATAAGGTTTTTTTTATTTCTGACAGGTTTCTGAAGTTAGCTCACTTTTAGGTAGGGCTGGCACTGCTGGGCTTGGGATGGCAGTTGAAGTGTTGGACACTCTTGGTAGTAGCATGACAGGTTTACACCTTAGTGGTGGTTTTGTATCAGGAGTTACAACAAAAGGAAGCAAGTTATCTATTTTAGCTTTTGAGGTTGCCAACACAATTGTTAAAGGTGCCAATCTCATGCACTCACTTACAAAAGAAAATTTAAAACATCTAAAAGAAGTGGTGCTTCCGTCGGAGGGTGTGCAACATTTAATATCCAAAGATATGGATGAGTTGCTAAGGCTGGCTGCTGCTGATAAAAGGTGTAATGATGATGATTCCAAATTCAGTTTAGTCTGTTTTTTATCTTGTTCAATTTTTTTTTATAGCTGACAATCTACTTTTGCAATTTCTAACTTTCTTAGAGTATTTTAGTTATGAAACCATTATTTATATGTATTTCATCACTTCTCAGAAGCACTTGGTTTTTGATGAACAGGGAAGAACTGAAAATATTTTCTGGTGAAGTTGTTCGTTTTGGAAATCGCTGTAAAGATCCCCAGTGGCACAACTTAGATCGTTATTTTGACAAGTACGAGTCTGTCCTAGATAAAAGAATTACTTTTAATATGCCTTTAACAACATAGACAACATTTCTTTCTTTCTTTTCCATCAACGTTAGATTAGGGTCAGAAAATACACGTCAAAGCAAGTTGAAAGAAGAGGCAGAAGCAGTGATGCAGCAGATGATGTCGATGGTTCGATATACAGCTGTAAGTAATCTTTATAGTAGATAGAGAGATGATGGCTCAAGTTTAATAAAATCATACATGACATTTATAATGGCTATTTCTTGCTGAGCATGAAATGGAAATGAAGCAACATGTAGACTAATGGCCTAAATGTATTTAAGTAGTTTGAAATAGACCTGGTGCCTGCTGTGTTTTAACTTTTGAGTTCTTGTATGCATGCCTAAGTGGATGTATAATCAGATACCGGTCAGAGGTTTTAGCCATGAAGCAATAATAGCTCAAGTTAGTTTGTGCACGTGATGTTCATTCTTCATGTTTTACCCAAGGTTCGTAGTATTGGAATTGATATCAAAGTATTGGAATTGATATCAAACTCTTGCTATGAGTATCAGAATAGGTGGTTTCGGTTTTGTGTAACAATTTTTTTTGGTATCAGAAAGAAAATAATTATTAATAAATTGTTAAAAATTTAGAAAAATATTTTATACATTTAGGCATAATTTTAAGTATTTTTCTGTGTTGTTTCTTAGTAGTTTTGCAATTGAATGAAATAATAGTTACCCTTGTTGAATGGTTTACATGTTATAAATAAGTTTTATTTATTTACATGCTTTTACAAACTTACTATGCTTTTACATCTTTGCTGATTGGTCTTCTTCGTTCAATTTTCTCTATCGAGTTCATTTTTCTTTGCCGAATTGGATGTGAAAGAGATTCCCAACGTCGGTATCGGATCAGGACATGCTAAACTGTATCATATGCCAAAATTGTATCAGTATTGGTCGTATCAATATCGACCGATACTTTAAAATATGATTTCACCCTTAAATTTTGATTTATCATCATATAGAATGCCATTTGAAGTATCTATCATTTCTGAAATTAATATGTTCTCATATTGGATGGGTTTGTTGTTTCGAGTATGTTAAAGTCTCTGCACCAAATCTCTAGACTCATAATGAGGGTTGAGGATTAAATATTATAGTATACCAACATGCCCCCACACATCGATGGCTGATTTTATGGGTCATTAACTGGATTCACATAGTGGTATAACTTGTTTTAATCTGCTTAAAATGAGTGCTAGAGAATATTCAAACTTGATTGCTCTGATACCATGTTAGGTCCTTGCACTGTACCAAAACTCTAAAGTTGTGATGAGGGTTGAGGATTAGATATTTATAATACTTCCAATCGAGGCTAAAATGTTTTTGTTGTTGAAACCAACTATCTATATCAATTAGGTCGAACACAACTTTTTCCTCTCAAATTTTTTCTCCTAGATAACATTTCGCATGTATCAGTAATGTACTCATTTCTGGAAAGTTATTTTGTACATCACTCGTGCAGTTGATATTACAAGCACTGTTGAGATTACTCGTAGCACCCTCCATTGGAACTCTAGATCTGTACTTCCAGTCATGGAAAAACATTTCTGACAAAAATGTAGTCCTTATGAAATCAGAGAGAACTCTTAATTTATTGATCTGAATAAAACATGAGAAGCCTTCGTACATTTATAGGAGCAAGTCATGACATCCTCCTTTAGCCTAGGCGACGTGATGCTAAAATGAGGTATAGAATAATAGTTAAGTGACACCTTCCATACCTTTTGTTGTATGATTTATTAAGTTGTCTCAGAGTTTAAGACACATAACAGATTTATTAAATATTTCTTGCACTACAATAATGGCTACTAGATAACTATCCTCCAAAGGCTGGCTATTATGGCTTCTTTATACTATTAAAGTTTATGTAAGAACTTAGTACACTATTGTTGTAAAGTCATCTCTTTTATGGCTTGAGGCTTTTGCCTCTCAGCAGTCACCTTTCTTGACACATTAGGGTGTGTGCAATTTTTCTTTTTCGTTTTACCTATAGCAGTCCCTTGCATCATTTGCTTATATTTGTGTAATTCAGGAACTATATCACGAGTTGCATGCCTTGGATAGATTTGAACAAGATTATCGGCGTAAACTTCAAGAAGAGGACTCATCAGCTGCAGTTCAAAGAGGTGAGTTGTTCCTGCATTTTACCTCTGTTGTTTTTGAGGTACAAGACCATTGTCTAGCCATCCATTCTTTGCCTTCTAGCACATTAGTTATAAGAACTAATACGTTTATCCTTGCACGATCCAGTTATTTAACAGATAATTATCAAACTCGTGACAGGACTTATTTCCTATGTATTTATATGAGACCAAAGTTCATTTTCTTGACACAACTGGTGGATGTATTAATTGTGCGGGACACCTGTTCATTTACTTGCAACAAAAAGAAGGATATAAATTAGAATTTGTATAAAGTCACGCAGCACATTAGAGTATTATGGTTGCAAGATGATGGAAAAGGATATTAAAGAAGAATGAAAAAGGTGAGAAGGAAGACATGGTTTCCTCAAATCCTTTAAAATTTAGAACACATGAAACTATTCATAAAATTTTGTCTATTAGGGGAATTACCTGCCTCCGGCCCTCATATAGATAGGTCCCAATTTCTGAAACTTCTAAAAGAAACTGCTTGAGAGTTTAACTGCTATGTTGCACAGAGACACGGACACAAATAGGACACAACATGATACATATATGGTGCCACAGACATGGACACAAATTGGACACAATTATAATGATATTCCATATTTCAATAAAAAGTGATTTTATTTCTTCCATTGGAAATCCCTCTTTTTGGAGTTGGACGCCAAGGCTCCCGTTTGCTCGAGCATCGATCCTTACGTCCTGCCCAATTATGCCCCAGTGGGCAAAACTTATCATGTCTGAATGTTTCAGATTTTGTTCGCAATAACTTGTTTACAATCTGTCAGGGTTCCTTGAACTTTTGTTGAAACTCTAAGTATATGCGGTAATAAGTAGCAGCATGGATATTATATTGTTATGACATTGCTAAGTAATTGTATCATTGTCATCATATTCAACAAAATGATAAGACTTTCTCCATGTAATGTATCAAAAACAGTTTGTTGATTACATGCGTAGTAACTAGTAAAGTAGATGCTAAGTTATTCAAGCATGTGGTGCTCATATTGATCAATAGTTACTAGGAAACATGTATAGTCCAAAAAACCATGCTATGTCGTTGTCGCACTTTGTCAGGCAGGCATCAGACACAGCCCAGACAAGCTTTGGACATGACCCAAACAACCCAAAATACACTAGGACATGCCAAAATAGGTGCCGATTACGTGTCTCTGTGTCCAAACTGTGTCAAATCATATTTGTTCCTGTGCAACATAAAATAGTTGGTGTTTTTTACCTTGACAAATTGCAGATGTCTGTGCAATCATCTTTTTGTACACCCATCGACTTTAAACAATTACTACTTGTGGGATGGGAATCATGAAGATCTAAGAAAAATTGCTTGGGATATCTGTACTTATCATGACTTGCGTCCTCATCTCTTCATTACCAACTCCAAGTACAACTTTTGATTGTTTCTTCCTCATCAGATCTTATTTCTTGAGGAAAATAAAAGATACAGCATAAGCTATGTTGTTATTATCTTACTGAGACGTATCTTACAATACATGATATGTATCTTATGCTACGACATGATATACTACCATTTCGTAATGTATTGGTTGATCCGATACGTCACATATAGGCTGATAAGTAGTATTGTTTTTTTTTTACTTGAGTAATGTAATGTATACTTAATAATCTGGATTCTAGAACTAGATGGACTTGTAAAGATGGAACAAACAGAAAATGCATGAGAAAACTATATTAAATCATGTTCATATATGGTTTTTAAAGTATAGACTAAACTCCTAGAGTTACTCGATCATACGATACACAATACACAATCAAATCGATACACAATACGTATCACAAGTTGATAACCTAGAGCATAACAATGTGTCTTATATTTGTTGCCAAACGAGTCTACAGTAGTGTTAAGTATATGTGAGATGAAAGATGTACACTTAGGGATGGTAAAGATAATTGAGCCATTGAATGGTTGTTTCCATCAACTTACTGATCAATTTGTCATGATAAGGAACTTGAAGTAGGGAGTCTTTCTTTGTGAGAGTTTGCACTCTTCCGTTTTTCATATTGCTTTGTAGGAAACATGACTGATATACTAATGTGAAGGTATTTTAGAGTTTACATGCCTTCTAGTCAATTTACTAAACTATTTAATTCATAAGGAATTTCAGTTTAGATCAAAGAGATGGCTTGCATATAACCCACTTGTTGGTATATTAGAATGTATTAGGGGGTTTTATGTAAGATGGAGGGTTGTAAGGCTATATATATATAGCCAAGAGATTATAATAATAACATAACTCCAAATATTCTACATGGTATCAGAGCACAAACTCTAGATGCCACAAACCCTAGCCGCCACCACCGCTGCCACACCGCTCGTCCGCCACTGCCGCCGTCGCACCACTCGTCCGCCGCCGCCGCACCGCTCGCCCACCACCGTTGTCGCCGCCGCCACCACACCTCCGCCACCACCGCGAAGCCGCGACTCCTGCGAAGCCCGTAAGAGCCTTCTGTCGCGGTTTCCGGCGTCTCCCGCGGGTCATTCCAGATGTTGACATCGAAGGCCTAGATTCAATGGGGAGAGACATGATCGGGTCTAGGAGAGGACGAAGAGGACGAACGTGAATCATGGGACGAGTGTGAGGTGATCGGAGAAGAGAATCGATGGAGGAGATCGGAGAAGAGGAGGATCGATGGAGGAGATCATCAAGAAGTTGGACCCTTCAGAGGTCGCAACGTTGATGAAGCTGATGAAACTGTCGGCTGGTGAGAGCACGACACGAACATCGGCGAAGTTGGAGCTTCCCTCCCTTGATCTGAAGCTTGATGGACCGACCACCTACCTGAGTTGGTCACGATGGGTGAGGAGAACCTCGCAAGGAAAAACCTGGAGGATTTCTTGTCAAGAGAGAAGACAGAGCTGGATGAGGGCTCGGCAGGACGCGACGAGTGGAAGTCTACTCATATGGTGATATATATTTGGCTTCTCAATTCTTTAGTCCAGTCGATCGCCGCCACAGTGGATGATCTTGAGATGGTAAATGACGTGTGGGAGAAGTTGAGGAGGACCTACAATAGCGTGGGGAATAACTTGAGAGTTTTCCAGATCAAGAGGGAGATTGACGGCACCGTATTGGAGAGAAGACGGTGCAGGAGTATGCTACGGAGTTGGAACGTCTGTGGTTGGATTACGATCACTCCTTAGATCGGGCGAGCTGCAAGGACCCGAAGTGTAAGGAAAGACAAGTATGTCTGCAGGAGAGGACAATGAAGTTTCTTAAGGGGTTGGCCGCAGTGTTTGCTCAGAGGACAACACTACTTCTAGCCCAACCGAAGATCCCTATACTTGAGGCAACACTACTTCTAGCCCAACCGAAGATTCCTATACTTTAGGAGGCTATCTCGGCCATGATCCAGGAGGAGACTTGTATCAAGTTGCTCCTGAAGTGAAGTCACCACTGGCGGTTGCCAATTCAGGCTTCACAGGACCTAAGGGAGATCCCCGGCAGTGCTACAACTGCAGGAAGGTGGACCATCTGAGATATGCTTGCACCAAACCACTCAAGGAGGGAGATTCAGGTGGTGGACGTGGACAGTTTGGAGGACGTGGCCGTGGTTGTGGGTGTTGACGGGGTGGTCGAGGAGGTTATCGAACGAACCTGCTGATAGCAGAAGGCGAGGAGGGAACTGATGACGCCTATACTGAGGAGGATCAGGCACTGCTGGACATGCTGGAGGTACTCAGGAGAAAGCAGAGAGTGACAAACGATGGAGACATGAGGAGTGGGACTGAGGAGGCGTCCACCTCAGTCTTCGCTAGAGGCAACACTGCCATGTATGCTCATCCATCGGAAGGTTCTGACGACTCACTTGTCCTTGTATCTATGTCTTTCTTTAGATCGTCGGACTGGATTGTCGAGTCGGGTGCGTCTTGACACGTGACAGGAAATGCTAGTTAGTTCTCTTCCTAGACTTACCTAGCATCGGCGGACAACATTCAAACAACCGATAGTACTTTCCAGTCAGTGGTCGGTAATGGTACTGTCGATTATACAAGTTCAGTAAATTATCTAATGTTTTGCATGCTCCTTTTACGGTCAGTCTTTTGTCCATTAGTTCTATAATCCTCCAACTAAAATGTATTGTCTCTTTTGATAATCCTAAGGTGATCTTTCAGGAGAAGGAGATGGGACAAAGACTTAGAACTGGCACTTGGCATGATGGACTGTGGTACCTGAATCGAGAAGGGTTAGATTCGACATTGATGCCTGTGGCAGAGGGCAGGAATGGGAGGACCGAAGATGAGTGTCGAGGATACACTGATACTCCACCACAGGCGGTTGGGGTACTCCTCTTTTGGTATTTTGAGAAGGTTGTATCCATCTATTTATGAGAAAGCAAATAAGGAGAAACTAATATGTGATGTATGTGATTTAGGCAAACTTACTAGGAGTTCATATGTTAATGCGGGCCATAGAAGCTCTTCTGTTTTTGATATTATACATTCTGATGTTTGGGGGTCGTGCGCCACAACTAATATGAATGGTTACAAGTATTTCGTTTCTTTTATTGATTGTTCCTCTCGTGTCACCTGGCTGTATTTGATGAAGAATAAGAGTGATGTCTTTGCCTGTTTCCGGGACTTTCATAAACATGTCCAAACTCAGTACAGAGCAGTGGTGAAGGTACTGAGGTCTGACAATGGGACAAAGTATACCAACAAAGCACTTAGAAATACCTGTCAGCCCAAGGGATACAGTATCAGACCACCTGTGCATACACACCAGCACAGAATGGAGTGACAGAAAGGAAGAACAGACCTTCTGGAGGTGGCAAGGAGCATGATGATCGTCATGAATGTCCCACAGAGTCTGTGGGGGCATGCAGTGTTGACAGCAGCTCAACTGATCAACATGATGCCCTTGAAAGTACTGGGATGGAAGTCTCCATGTGAGATATTACAAGAAAATAATAGTGGGATACTCCCGCTAAAGGTGTTTGGCTGCGTATGTTTTATGAAGGACAACAGACCGTCTGTTGAAAAACTTGACCCTAGATCAATCAAGTGTCTTCGTGGGTTATTCGGCGACTCAGAAGGGGTACGTGTGCTGGAGCCCAGTAGAGAAGAAGAGGTTTGTGAACATGGTTGTTCACTTCAGGGAGCTTGAGCCATACTACCGTCAGGAGGGAACTCCATCCATGGGCAACTTACCTGACACTGAGAGTATGAGACGAGAGAGGGAGATTGATGAGAGTGTGGTGACCGATTTAGGAGTATGGCATGGAGGAACGGTTGAGGAGGAGAGTGAAGAGGAACATGAGGAGGAGATGAGAGGTGTTAGGCCCACGACTCAGGAGGAGTTACTTACCCATAGCAGGAAAGAGAAGCAAACTGCATGACCAGTACCTATAGTGTCAGTGCCAAGTCCTTTGCCTGCGTCCGTCTCGACTCCGGAGACACCTACACCACCACCACCACCACCACCAGATTTTTCTTCAGGTGATATCATTCTTCCTACCCCTCCCACATCATTATCAGTACGGAGGACCACTCGCAGCAATACGGAAAATCCGCCTGATAGATATGATTGGGACCTTGCTCAGTTTGTTTCATATGATAACATATCATCTTCTCATGGAGCATTCATTGCGTCTTTGGATAGTATTACTGTACCTAACAATTGGCAGGTTGCCAAGAACGATCCAAAGTGGGAAGCGGAATTGCACGAGGAGTTAGGGGCTCTTAAGAAGAACCACACTTAGGAACTGGTAAAACTGTCAGAGGGGAAGAGGGCAGTCGGATGCAAGTGGGTCTTTACTGTGAAGCAGAACTCAGATGGACATGTTGAGCACTACAAGGCTCGACTGGTTGCAAAAGGATATAGTCAGGTGTACGACATTGACTACGACGAGACTTTTGTACCAGTGGCGAAGATGAGCACCATCAGGACCCCGATTTCTTTGACAGCGAATGGTGGATGGAAGCTACACCAACTGGATGTGAAGAGTGCATTTCTTCATTGGGATCTCGTGGAGGAGGTGTACATGGAGATACCACCAGGATTCTCCACTGATAAGACAGTGGACAATGTCTGCAGGTTGAAGAAGTCCCTCTATGGACTAAAGCAGTCCCCTCGAGCATGGTTTGACAAATTCAGTTGGGCGATGATAGGGATGGGATATCGACAGATCAACGCCGACCACACTGTAGTTTTTCTGTCGGAGTAGAGGCCACGTCACCATGCTTGCGGTGTATGTTGACGATATGATTTTCACAGAAGATGATGAGCAGGAGATTGCCCGACTCAAGAGGAAACTTGGCAAGGAGTTCGAGGTGAAGGACCTTGGCCTTCTTCGGTACTTCCTTGGGATTGAGATTGCTCGAGAAGCAGAAGAGATTGTTCTTTCTTAGAGAAAGTATGCGCTGGACCTTCTCACAGAGACAGGGATGTTGGGATGCAAACCTGCAGCGACGCCGATCAATCAGAGGTTCAAGCTGGGTGCTGAGGCTGGAGAACCAGTTGACCGGGACAGATACCAGAGACTAGTGGGCAAGTTGATCTATTTGAGCCACACACGTCATGATATCTGCTTTGCAGTGAGTATGGTGAGCCTACATGCATGATCCAAGGAAGGGTCATATGGACGCAGTGTACCAGATTCTGAGATACTTGAAGGGTGCCCCCGGAAAGGGGCTGATATTCAGGAAGAATGATCACCTGAGCGTTGAGGGCTACTGTGACTCTGACTAGGCTAGCTGTGCTGATGACAGGAGGTCTACCTCGGGCTATTGCATATTTGTAGGAGACAACTTGGTCTCTTGGAGGAGTAAGAAGCAGTCAGTGGTGGTCAGATCGAAAGCTGAAACGGAGTACATAGCTATGGCCTTGGGAGTTGCAGAGCTGCTATGGTTGAAGAGTATGTGGAGCTAAAGCTGGATCAAGGAGCCAAGATGAAGTTGTGGTGTGACAACCAGTCAGCCATCAGTATCGCCAACAATCCAGTGCAGCATGACATGACCAAACACATCGAGATCGATAGGTTCTTCATCAAGGAGTAGTTGGACAGTGGACTACTGGAGCCAGGCCATGTTCCAACCAAGGATCAGGTAGCAGACATTCTGACCAAGGGACTTAGCTCTGTAGATATGATTAGAGGATGTGACAAGATGGACTTAGTGGATATCTTTCGCCCATCTTGAGGAGGAGTATTGGTATATTAGAATGTATTAGGAGGTTTTATGTAAGATGGAAGGTTGTAAGGCTATATATATATATATATATATATATATATATATATATATATATATATATATAACATAACTCCAAATATTCTACACCACCCACCTAACCAACCCCCAAAAAGAAGAAAAAGAAAAACAAACAAACCGAAAATGGGAATTTAGCTAGACAGTTTATTGGTATCTTATTAATCAGTGAGCCCATTAATATGAGCATCATAATTCAATATTTAGTTCTCAGGTTTGATTGTTTCTTCTCAATAATTCATGCCATATTTTCTTAGTCGTCGGTATTGGAGTTGTATTTCTACTACTTATTTAACTTTCAATTATCTAGATGAGTTAATTTATTTAAAATTTTAAGAGTCTTGGTACAGAAGTCAGTAAAAGTTAAGACTTGGTTTCTGTACGAGGAATTTCCCTATTAAATTATTAAGAATAGTTTTGGTTATAAATTGCATCAAGAAAGCCCCAGTTGTTCCTCGTGGTAACCCTGTACTCCAAATATGACTCTATAGTGCTGCAACCTTGAATTCTTCATGAAATGAATTTGATTGAAAATTACAATCTTATGGATTTTCTTCCTCATTCTTTCATTCTGTTTGGTCCTCTGTCAACCAATTTCTCTGTTTCTTCACTGTTCATTAATCTGTCTCCAAGACTTCATCTGAAATAGTAGGAATGAAAGTTCACCTCCTTTTTATTCACAAAACTGATAATTTAGGTATTTGGTAATTTGATGTAAGATAATACCTTCCTGGAGGCATCCTGTGGGTATGGATGATGGTTGGTTCTTAACTTGGCTTTTCGGACGTGAAAATTTTACTAGAAATATCAAATGACCATTGTGTTAAATCACATTTTTTTTATCATATAAAGTTGGTTATTACTATTTATTATAATTTTTCTAGTTGTTGTTGCCACTAATATGATTAAAATGTTGAATCTACTATCTGAAAATGAATGGGAATATATGTGGCAAGGATGTTAGGGTTTTAGAAACATGAAGATGAGTCCTATTAACCTACGCTGAATTATACCATGTTTTTACAAGTAATTAGGCTTTTATCTTGTAAGTGCTGTTTAGGTTATATGGATTTTTGAAAATACTGTTTGGCATTGGAAGCATAAATTTAGCTTAAAGGTTCTTCAAACTTTAACCTTCACTTTCTAATTTATAAGAATATTTCTTTCTGGTAGAGTTTCTATTTCTTCAAGATGTCTTACTTTAAGTTGAGTTTGTGTTTTAAACTGTCAAACAAGGAGGTCTTAGTCATTCTTGTGTCTGTACAACTGGGATGTTTAAATGGGTTTCTCTGTAGTTTGTGAAATTAGAAGCCAAATGATGATTGTAATCTCTCTTCACGAATTATGCTTTTCTGTGTGCCTTCTTTATATCTTGTCATTCACCTGCTCGCTTTTTTTTCTTCTCTTCTATATACTGTTCTCATTCTTTTAAGGAAAGATCTTACCTCTTCATCTAGACTTTTTCCTGGTCTAGGGAACTTGGAGGGTGCCCTTGGATGCATGAGCTTAAACTGCATGATCAAATAGGTAGATTGTAGACTTTCAACTAGTGTTATAGTATCCTTCAAGTGTTTTAGCAGACTCCATTTCTCGTAGCTAACATGGCTGGGATTTTTTCAGCAACGCAGAGGGTTGACGTCAAGTTGGCAGCCAGTCATGAAACCCTTATCAATTGTACATCCTTCTCACGCAGAAAGCATACATATAAAATTAGGACTAGGGTACTGTAGAAATCCAAATCTTAGGCATTTCAAGAAACTGGTTGAATAATTCTATATTCAGTTGGTAAACAGAGAATTTTACAAGCTAAATCGTCGAAATACACTCATGAGATATTAAGGTATACTATGTAATGTGACTCATCACAGTTTCCTGGATCTTTGTCTATTTGTTTCTTACTGTCATCAGCATTTCCTTCAGTTTTGAGTTAAAATTGAGTCTGATAGTTGCAATCTCATTGACTCATATGGATAAATATAATATACGTATTACACTAGTAAGTTGATAGGTTTTCTCACTAATAAAATACCAGAAAACATGAGATAATGTACCTACAATTGTACTATTAGAAGAGTGGGGAGCAATAGAAACTGGGTGCTTATTTCTGCTTATCAAAATGTATGGTTTTGTAAAAGAATTTGTGTTAGCTTGGATTCAGCAAGGTCTTGCCATAACAAAATAGGCCTGATGTCGATATTGTTTTCATAGAGTTTTTATCTTGTCAATGGGAATGATTAAAATGAATCTATGAAAATAAACTTTAATTTGAATTATAAACTATTTTTATCAAGTTCAGCAGTTGTGGGATATTATACTACAAGTACTATATGATGACTCAAGTATGTTTTTCAACATGTAGGTGACAATCTTCAAATTCTAAGGCAAGAGTTGAAGAGCCAAAGGAAGCATGTAAAAAGTTTAAAGAAAAAATCACTATGGTCCAAGATTTTAGAAGAGGTAGGCAGGTTGTACTGCCTTCACTATACTTTCAGTACATTAGGGCATTAGCGCAATGACTATAGCAAGTGCTTTTTACAAATTGGTTTCCATTATGTTTTCCTGCGTGAACCATCAAAACATTAAGCTCTCTCTTTTATAATTTTACTTTCTAATTCATCTCTCCTATCTATTGGTGACTATATAGAGCTTCTGGATGGGAATATTGCTTTCACTTGGTTTGAGAATATGCCTTCTGGAACTAACTTTGCATCTTTGTTGTAGGTCATGGAGAAGCTTGTAGATGTAGTGCACTTATTGCATTTGGAGATATATGGTGCCTTTGGAAGTGCTGGTAATATTTTCTAAATTTGTTTTGTAGTTTTTTGAAAATATCTTTTCCTTCAACGGAAAACTGAATATTAACATGCTTGACAAATACCATATTCCCAATGTTGTAAGCACCTTTTTTCAGTTCTTGTCCGGTTGACTTGGACCTCAACAATATTATATGCCCTTGCCTGGTCTATCAACTTTGTCCTGTTAGAATAAAGACCATGCCAATATTTTCTCCCATGGCTGGGACTTAAAATTGAGTTGACACCTCGTTTAATCTACTTGGATTGTGTCATTTATTTCAAATATCTATGTCCACTAGCTTGACTCAATTGCAAATATCATATAAAATTTGTCTAAGAATAATTACAAAAGCCATTGGTATCCTAGAAGAGAATATTATTGATCATAAGTGAAATGCTTATTTCGTAGTCATGGTGCCAAAAATGCATACTACATATGAGATATACAAAATAAAAAAATTGTAAAACATGATTCCTCACCTACCTTAATACTTCCTACTAGTCCTAAATGTCCTTAACATGGTTTTACTTGATATTCTTATGTCCGAAATTTCTCTTTTCCGTTCCCTTCTTTGTCTTCTATTTCCTAGGGTTTGCTTGGCAATGGTGTTTTCACCGGGTTTTTTTTGGAGGAGGAGAAGGAGGGGAGGGGGAGGGGGGGAGGTTTGAGCCGGCCGTTCATGAAGTGTTTAAAAAACTCCGACTTGGTAATTTTTTTGAGGCACTGATTTTGGTCGGCTCCTCCCCCCAACACCCCCTCACACCCCCCCCCCCACAAACTAGTGGCGTAATTTTGGGTGTCTTTATAAACACTACAAATCAGAGGTGTTAGAGTTATTTTATTTTGTTATTTATCATATGAGGGTATAATAGTAATTGTGGGTGTATTGCATATCAATATAAATAGACATGAGATGCAACCTAGGGTTTAAGGCCCTTGCAATCTCCTTTCTCATATTCTTTCTTCTCCTACTTTTCCTTCTACTCTCTATCTCCAAACTTAACTTGGTATCAGAGCATATATTTGTAAGTACTGTACATTCCATCCACGACAGGGCCGATCGAACTCGGCCGTGAGTTCGACAGGGGTTCGGGGGCTGTTTTTCGGCTATTTTTCGTCTACTTTTCATGATTCGCCGTTCGTCGTTCGTTGTTCGTGGTCGTTCGTGGTTCGTTTATGAGATCTAGGGTTTCTACATTGGTTATTCGTCGTCGGTTGAGGTTCGTTGTGAGATCTAGGGTTTCAAAGACCTCGTCTTTCTGTTGCATCTGCAAGTATGGTGGGGACCGAATCTTTTAGCGAGGTTAATAGTGGTGGTGGTAGCGGAGGTGGTTCTCCTTTTACTGTTATTCATAATGATGAATTGGGAAAGTCGATTACAGCGGTGAAACTCAATGGTGCGAACTACCTTGCCTGGTCTAAGTCTATCAAAGTGGTGTTAAGGGCGAAGAAGAAGTTAAAGTTTTTGACGGAAGAACCCCTGCCTGAAACGTCCGCTGAGTATGAAGGTTGGATGAGTGCAGATGCATACGTTATGTCGTGGTTGTGGCATAGTATGGAACCACATATCGCTGCTAATGTTCTGTGGTGTGAATCAAGCAAACAGATTTGGGCATCTCTGGAAGAATCATATTCGCAGAAGCGAAACGTTGCCCGTATCTATGAGTTGTACGAGTTATTGTTCAATACAAAGCAAAATGAGAAGCCTGTGAATGAATATCTGGCTTCAAAGAAGGCTTTGTGGGAGGAACTGCTTCAATATCATCCTGTTACTACTGATTTGAAGGAAGCTCGGAGACAGAAGGAAGAGTTTCATGTTTCACTTATCCTAGCTGGCTTGGATCCTGCGCTCGAACCTTATAAAGCTCAAATCCTTGCTGGAGAGAAGTTACCTACGGTGGCAGATACTTTCTCCCGTCTCAATCGTTCCTTTCTGGGACAGAGTTCCGTGGTGCCGAGTACTGACTCTTCTGCCCTAGTTTCTAGTGCTGTTGTTCGTGGTGGTGAACCTGGTATTGGACGTGGCGGTAGAGATGGTGGTCGTAGTTTTGGTCGAGGAGGAGGCCGTGGTGGTAAAGACAATGGTCGTGGTGGTGGCCGCGGTGGTGGTGGCCGTGTTCAACCACGGAAGTGTAACTATTGTGGAATTCTCGGTCATGTAGAAGACTATTGTTGGGACAAGTTGGGCAAACCAGAATATGCACATCAAGTGCATGATGAAAATATGCAGTCCCAGGTCACCACTTCTGCTCCTAGAGATGATACTTCAGATTTCAATCAGACTTCAACGTCCGATACCTCATCTCCATTTCAACAGATCCTCCAGAAGTTGAACGCGCTTGTTAGTACCACCTCCCAAGTAAGGTTTAAAGTATCGGTATCGGACCATTCCTATGAGTATCGGGATCGACAGTATCGGTAGTATCGGAGGTTTCGGATCGGAGTATCGGATTTTTTGGTATCGGAAAGCAAACAACTATTAGTAAATTATTAACATTTTAGAGAATATATTTTATACATTTATGCATAATTTAAAGTATTTTCAGTATTGTTTCTTAGTATTTTTGATATTGAATGAAATAGTAGTCATCATTGTCGATTGATTTATATGCGATAGATAAGTTTTCCTCTTTTATATGTTTTTACAACCTTACTATGCTTTTACATCCTTTCTAATTGATCTTTTTAATTCAATTTTTTTTTGCCGAATTGATTGAAAAAGAGACCTCTAATGTCGGTATCGGTCAGTATCGGGTATCGGTCGGTATCGGATCGGGACATGCCAAACTGTATCGGTATCGGCCGTATCGGATCGGTATCGGCCGATACTTTAAACTATGCTCCCAACCTACTGCAACCATGGCACATATAGGTAATCCTGCTTTTGTGGCAACCCAGTCACCATCTACCTCTTGGGTCATCGACTCAGGAGCAAGCTCTCACATGTCTGGTATAACATCTATCTTTCATAATCGTAGTTCCATGAAATATAATATTATCTTGGCTGATGGGTCTACTCGTCCTGTGCTTGAGAAATGTGTCATTCACCCTACTCAATCACTATCATTATTTGATTCATTATATGTGCCTAATTTTTTATTTAATTTGTTATCTATGAGCCAGTTAACCAAATCTCTTCAATGTTCTGTGACATTTTCTCCCAATTCGTATGTTTTTCAGGACCTCAGGACGAAGAAGATGATTGGTTCGGGACATAAAAAAGATGGACTGTACTACTTGGATCTATCTGGAAAGGCCTTCACTTCTGTTTCTACTTCTCCGTTGTAGTGGTATTATCGTTTGGGACATCCGTCTTTGGCTAAGTTGCGTCAAATTGTTCCTAGTTTGAGTCATGTTTATAGTCTTGAATGTGAGGCTTGTCAGTTAGGCAAGCATCACCGTAGTTCCTTTCCTCGTCGTAGTGAGAGTCGTCAATTAGAGTCTTTTGATCTTGTTCATTCTGATATTTGGGGTCTGTCTAGAGTCAAAAGTCCAAAAGGATTTCAGTATTTTATTATTTTTATTGATGATTATTCCATAATGATTTGGTGTTATTTAATGAAAGAAAGATCTGAGTTTCCAAATGTATTATCTGCCTTTTATAATGAAGTCTATGTTCAGTTTAATAAACGTATCAAAATTCTGCGTTCTGATAATGCTTTGGAGTATACTCAATCTTCTGTGAACAGTTTATGTGTTGATCGTGGTATGATTCATCAAACCAGTTGTGTCCACACCTCTCAACAAAATGGTATAGCCGAACGCAAATATCGACACATTTTAGATGTGGCTCGAACTCTCATGGTTCAATATGCATGTCCCTAAACAGTATTGGGCATATGTCGTTCTTACTGCATGTTATCTTATTAATCGCATGCCATCATCTGTATTAAATAACAAAGTTCCATTTACCATATTACATACAGATGTCGCTCCTTTTTCTTTATCTCCTCGAGTGTTTGGGTGTGTCGCTTTTATTCATAACTTGGAACCTAATCGAGATAAGTTGGCTCCTAGATCTCTGAAATGTGTCTTTCTTGGTTATTCCCGTACTCAAAAAGGTTATCGTTGTTACAGTCCACAGTCACGCAAATATTATATCAGTGCGGATGTTACATTCTTTGAGTCTACCCCTTTCTTTCCTTCAGGAGACCGTTGTATTCCTTTTACAACATATTTGATATCTTCCACACCACTTCCGGTCATTCCTGAATCAATTTCTGTCTCCATTTCCTATTTACAGGCTTCTCAGAGATCCAAGGACAGGCCAGTGGTTCTGCAGAATTAAGCCTTCAACCAATCATCTTCCGTGCCTGAGATTTCTGCTCCCATCACCACAAATCCAGATGATCTTCCTATTGCTCTCAGAAAAAGACAACGCCTTTGTACCATAAAGAATAAGCATCCCATTTCTAACTATGTTTCATTACACCGTGCTTCATTATCTTTTCATGCATTTGTTGTTTCATTGTCTTCTATTTTTATTCCAAAAACTTACAAGCAAGCTATGTCATCTTCTGGTTGGAAAAGTGCAATGGATGAGGAGATGTATGTTTTATATCAAAATCAGACTTGGGAGCTTACATCACTTCCTGTTGGAAAGCAAATAGTGGGTTGTAGATGGGTGTACACTGTTAAATATCACCATGATGGTTCTGTTGAGCGCCTCAAGGCACGGTTGGTTGCCAAAAGGGTATACTCAGACATATGGCGTAGATTATATGGAGACTTTCTCTCCAGTGGCTCGGCTGAATTCAGTCCGGATTCTTATTTCTGTGGCAGTTAATCAACAATGGCCTATATATCAGCTGGACATAAAGAATGCTTTCTTGCATTGTGACTTACAGGAGGAGGTTTATATGGATCAACCACCGGGATATGTTGTAGCAGGAAATAAAAAACTCGTATGTCGATTGAAGAAAGCATTATATGGACTGAAACAGTCACCTCGTGCTTGGTTTGACAAGTTCAGTTCAGTTCTCATTCAGTATGACTTTCGGCGTACCACATCAGATCATTCGGTATTTTGCCATTCTTTCTCGGCAGGTATTATCGTGTTGATTGTTTATGTTGATGATATCATTATATCTGGGAGTGATCATGCTAGAATTGTGGATTTGAAGGCCTACCTTAGTCGTCAGTTTCATACTAAGGATTTGGGTCTTCTTCGATATTTTCTTGGAATCGAGGTTGCTCGATCTAAGAAGGGTGTGTATCTGTCACAACGCAAGTATGTTCTAGACTTCTCTCCGAGACTGGGATGTTGGAGTGTCGGCCAGTTGAGACTCCTATGGATTATCATGACAAGCTTGATGCTGACAGGGGAGAGTTATTTGAGGATGTTGGATATTATAGACGTTTGGTTGACAAAATTATATATCTTACTGTTACTCGACCAGACATCACATATGCAGTTGGAGTAGTTAGTCAGTTTATGCATGCCCCTCGGCAACCACATTGGGAGGCTCTCTCTCGCATTCTTCGATACTTGAAGGGTGCACCTGGAAAGGGTTTGTTGTACAAACCTTCCTAGTTGCTTACGGTGACTGGGTTCAGTGATGCTGATTGGGCAGGCAGTCGTAGTGATAGGAGGTCTACTTCTGGCTATTGTACGTTTGTGGGTGACAACCTTGTCACGTGGCGTAGTAAGAAGCAGAATATTGTGGCTCGTTCTAGTGCAGAGGCCGAGTACCATGCGATGGCTCATACAGCTTCTGAGATGATGTGGGTGCAGTCTCTTCTTCATGAAATGGGAATTATGATTCCTATTCCGATGGAGATGTATTGTGATAATCAGTCGGCAATGTTTATCGCAAGTAATTCGGTGTTTCATGAGCGCACGAAGCATATCGAGGTGGATTGTCATTTTGTTCGTGATTTATTGCTGAAGAAACAGATTGTCACTCCTTATGTTCGGTTAGAGGATCAATTAGGTGATATTCTCACCAAACCACTTGCTCGTGGTCCATTTTCTGATTTATGTATCAAGCTGAGCATGTCTGATCTATATGCTCCTACTTGAGGGAGGGTGTTAGATATTTTATTTTGTTATTTATCATATGAGGGTATAATAGTAATTGTGGGTGTATTGCATATCAATATAAATTGACATGAGATGCAACCTAGAGTTTAAGGCCCTTGCAATCTCCTTTCTGATATGCTCTCTTCTCCTACTTTCTCTTCTCCTCTCTATCTCCAAACTTAACTAGTGGGTTTTAGCGTTTTATTATTTTCTTCCATTTGTACCTAAAAAAAAATAATTATAACTACTACCGAAAATAGTATGTAGAATATTTTGGAGTAATTGTTATATTTTTTATTGATAATCTCTTGGCTATTTATAGCCTTACAACCCTTCATCTTACATTAATACCCTATGTAGAATATTCTAATATCCCAACAAATATACCAAGAATATTCTAATGTACCAACAAATATACCAAGAATATTTAAATATACCAATACTACTACTCAAGATGGGCGAAAGATATCCACTAAGCCCATATTGTCATATCCTCTAATCATATCTACAGAGTTGTCCCTTAGTCAGACTGTCTGCTACCTGATCATTGGTTGGAACGTGGCCTGGCTCCAGTAGTCCATTGTCCAACTTCTCCTTGATGAAGAACCTATCTATCTCGATGTGTTTGGTCCTGTCATGCTGCACTGGATTGTTGGCGATACTGATGGCTGACTGGTTGTCACACCACAGCTTCATCTTGGCTCCTTGATTCAGCTTTAGCCCTACCAGCATACTCTTCAGCCATAGCAGCTCTGCAACTCCCAAGGCCATAGTTCTGTACTCCGTTTTAGCTGTCGATCTGACCCCCACTGACTGCTTCTTACTCTAAGAGACCAAGTTGCCTCCTACAAATATGCAATAGCTCTAGGTAGACCTCCTGTCATCAGCACAGCTAGCCCAGTCAGAGTCACAGTAGCCCTCGATGCTCAGGTGATCATTCTTCCTGAATATCAGTCCCTTTCCGGGGGCACCCTTCAAGTATCTCAGAATCTGGTACACTGCTTCCATATGACCCTTCCTTGGGTCATGCATGTAGTGGCTCACCACACTCACTACAAAACAGATATGAGGACGTGTGTGGTTCAAATAGATCAACTTGCCCCCCAGTTTCTGGTATTTGTCTCGGTCAACTGGTTCTCTAGCCTCAACACCCAGCTTGAACCCTTGGTTGATCGACGTCGCTGTAGGTTTGTATCCCAACATCCCTGTCTCTGTGAAAAGGTCCAGCACATATTTCCTCTGAGAAAGAACAATCCCCTCTGCTTCTCGAACAATCTCAATCCCAAGGAAGTATCGAAGAAGGCCAAGGTCCTTCACCTCAAACTCCTTGCCGAGCTTCCCTTTGAGTCGGGCAATCTCCTGCTCATCATCTCATGTGATAATCATATCGTCCATATACACCGCAAGCATGGTGATGTGGCCTCCACTCCGACGGAAGAACACAATATGATCAATATTGATCTGCTGATATCCCATCCCTATCATCGTCCTCCTGAATCTGTCAAACAACGCTCGAGGAGACTGCTTCAGTTCATAGAGAGACTTCTTCAACCTGCAGACCTTGCCCACTGTTTTATCGGTGCAGAATCCTGGTGGTATCTCTATGTACACTTCCTCCACTAGATCCCCATGAAGAAACGCATTCTTCACATCCAGTTGGTGTAGCTTCCATCCACCATTTGTTGTCAAAGAAATCAGGGTCCTGACGGTGCTAATCTTCGCCACTGGTGCAAATGTCTCATCATAGTCAATGTCGTACGTCTGATTGTATCCTTTTGCCACCAGTCGAGCCTTATAGCGCTCTACTTTTCCATCTGGGTTCTGCTTCATAGTAAAGACCCACTTGCATCCGACTGTCCTCTTTCCCTCTGGTAGTTTTACCAGTTCCCAAGTGTGGTTCTTCTCAAGAGTGCCTAACTCGTGCATCGCCGCTTTCCACTTTGGATCGTTCTTGGCAACCTGCCAGTTATGTACAGTAATACTATCCAAAGATGCAATGAATGCTCCATGAGAAGAAGATATATTATTATATGAAACAAACTGAGTAAGGTCCCAACCATATCTATCAGGAGGATTTTCTGCATTGCTGCGAGTGGTCCTCCGTACTGATAATGGTGTGGGAGGAGTAGGAAGAATGATATCACCTGAAGGAAAATCTGGTGGTGGTGGTGTAGGTGTCTCAGGAGTTGAGACGGACGTAGGCAAGGGACTTGGCACTGGAACTATAGGTACTGGTACTGCAGTTTGCTTCCCTTTCCTGCTGTAGGTAAGTAATCCCCCCTGAGCCGTGGGCCTAACACCTCTCATCGCCTCCCCCTGTTCCTCTTCACTCTCCTGCTCCTCCTCAAACGTTCCTCCATGCCATACTCCTAAATCGGTCAGCACACTCTCACCAATCTCCTTCTATCGTCTCATACTTTCAGTATCAGGTGAGTTGCTCATGGATGAGGTTCCCTCCTGACGGTAGTATGGCTCAAACTCCCTGAAGTGAACATCCATGCTCATAAAATTCTTCTCTACTGAGCTCCAACACACGTACCCCTTCCGAGTCGCCGAATAGCCCACGAATACACACTTGACTGCTATGGGGTTAAGTTTCCCAATAGACGGCCTGTTGTCTTTCACAAAACATACACAGCCAAACACCTTTAGTGGGAGTATTCCACTATTATTTTCTTGCAATATCTCACATGGAAACTTTCATCCCAGTACCTTCGAGGGCATCATGTTGATCAATTGAGCTGTTGTCAACACTGTATGCCCCCGCTGACTCTGTGGGACATTCATGGCGATCATCATGCTCCTTGCCACCTCCAGAAGGTCTGTTCTTCTTTTCTGTCACTCTATTCTGTGCTGGTGTGTATGCACAAGTGGTCTGATGCTATATCTCTTGGGCTGACATGTATTCCTCAAGTACTTTGTTGGTATACTCTGTTCCATTTCAGACCTTAGTACATTCACCACTGCTCTATACTGAGTCTGGACATGTTTATGAAAGTTCCGAAAACAGGCAAAGACCTCACTCTTATTCTTCATCAAATGCAGTCAGGTGACACGAGAGGAACAATCAATAAAAGAGACGAAATACTTGTAACCATTCATAGTAGTTGTGGCGCACGGCCCCCAGACATCAGAATGTATAATATTAAAAACAGAAGAGCTCCTATGGCCCGCACCAACATATGAGCTCCTAGTAAGTTTGCCTGAATCACATGCATCATATACTAGTTTCTCCTTATTTGTCTTCTCATAAATAGATAGATACAACCTACTCAAAATACCAAAAGAGGAGTGCCCCAACCGCCTGTGATGGAGTATCAGTGTATCCTCGGCACTCATCTTTGGTCCTCTCATTCCTGTCATTTCTGCCACAGACACCAATGCCGAATCCAGTTCTTCTGGATCCAGGTACCACAGTCCATCATGCCAAGTGCCAGTCTCAAGTCTTCGTCCCGTCTCCTTCTCCTTCTTATTCTCGTTCTCCTGGAAGATCACCTTAGAAATATTAAAAGAGACAATGCATTTTAGTTGGAGGATTATAGAACTAATGGACAAAAGACTGACTGGAAAAGAAGAAGCATATAAAATATTGGATAATCTTACTGAACCTGTACAATCGACATTATCCTTACCGACCACTGCCTGGAAAGTACCATCGGCTGTTTGAATGCTGTCTGCAGATGCTAGGTGAGTGTAGGAAAAGAACTCACTAGCATTCCCTGTCACGTGTCGAGACGCACCCGAATCGACAATCCAGTTCGACGATCTAAGGGAAGACATAGATGCAAGGGAGTGAGTCACCAGTACCTTCCGATGGATGGGCGTACATGGTAGCGTTGTCTCTGGCGAAGACTGAGGTGGACGCCTACTCAGTCCCACCCCTCCTGTCTCTATCGTTTGACGCTCTCTGCTTTCTCATGAGTATTTCTAGCATGCCCAGTAGTGTCTGATCCTCCTCAGTATAGGTACCATTAGCTCCCTTCTCACCTTCTGCTACCAGCAGGTTCGTCCGATAACCTCCTCGACCACCTCGTCGACCTCTACGACTATGACCACGTCCTCCAAACTGTCCACGTCTGCCACCTGAATATTCCTCCTTGGGTAGTATAGTGCAAGCATAGCTCAGATGGCCCACCTTTTCTCAGTTGTAACATTGCCAGAGGTCTCTCTTAGGTCCTGTGCCGCCTGAATTGACAACCGCCAGTTTGGTCTTCACTTGAGGAGGACCACCTGTCTCTGCCTGTAGCTTGATACGAGTCTCCTCCTGGATAATGGCCGAGATAGCCTTCTCAAGTGTAGGAATCTTCGATTGGACTAGAAGTAGTGCTGTCCTCTGAGCAAATACTGCGGCCAGCCCCTTAAGAAACTTTATCGTCCTCTCCTGCAGACATACATATCTCTCCTTACATTTCGGGTCCTCGCAGCTCGTCCGATCTGAGAAGTGATTATAATCCAACCACAGATGCTCCAACTCCGTGGCATACTCCTGTACCGTCTTCTCTCCCTGTACGATGTCGTCGATCTCCCCCTTAATCTGGAAAATCCTCAAGTTATTTCCCACACCATCGTAGGTTTTTCTTAACTTCTCCCACACATCTTTCACCATCTCAAGGTCATCTACTGTGGCGGCGATCGACTGGACTAAAGAATTGAGGAGCCAAATATATACCACCAAATGAGTGGACTTTCACTTGTCGCGTTCTGCCGAGCCCTCTTCCCACTCTGTCTTCTCTCCTGACAAGAAACCCTCCAGGTTCTTCCCTGCGAAGGTTCTCCTCATCCGTCGTGACCAACTCAGGTAGGTGGCTGGTCCATCAAGCTTCAGATCGATGGATAACTTCGCCAATGTTCGTGTCGCGCTCTCACCAGCCGACAGTTTCATCAGCTTCATCAATGTTGCGACCTCCGCCGAGTTCAACTTCTTGATGATATCCTCCATCGATCCTCCTATTTTCCGATTACCTCATACCCGTCCTACGATTCACGTTCGCCCTCTTCGTTCTCTCCTAGACCCTATCATGTCTCTCCCCCATCAGATCTAGGTTTTCGATGTCGACGTCTGGAACGACCTGCGGGAGACGCCATGAACCGCGGCAGAAGGCTCCGCGGGAGTCGCGGCTTCGCGGTGGTGGTGGCAGACGAGCGACGGTGGTGGCGGGCGAGCGGTGCAGCAGTGGTGGTGGATGGCGGCGCGACAACAGTGGTGGCGGGCGGTGTGGTAGCGGTGGCGGTGGTGGCGGCTAGGGTTTTGGAGGTGGTGGCTAGGGTTTGGGCTCTAATACCATGTAGAATATTTTGGAGTATTTATATTTTTTATTGATAATCTCTTGGCTATTTATAGTTTTACAACCCTACATCTTACATTAATACCCCATTAAAACCCCCGGTAGAATATTCTAATATCCCAACAAATATATCAAGAATATTCTAATATACCAACAAATATACCAAGAATATTCTAATATACCAACATAGTCTAATATAGAATATTTCCTCTTTCTCGTATTTTCTTTGCTCGTCTAAAATACTTCTTTACTGTGACCATATGGAGAATGACAATATTTCCTTGCTGTGACATTTACGGTACGGAATGATATTATTTTGCTTTCGGAGGATTTTTGTCTATAATAGACATATAAGTAATTTTATTCTTTTAAAAAACTTTCTAACACCGCTCGCTAATGAATTAGTAAGCATGTATTGGATTGGTTTAAAAGTCGTTACTTAAAACCACCCAAAATCGGATCCCTCATAACCGTCCATAACCGGTACATTAAAAACACCTCGTAATCGCTACCCAACAATTGCCAAGTAGACCCTTAATCTCTTTAGAAAAGAAGATAGGTATGTTTAATATGACATCATAATTATGTTGAACTTAGCTGCTTAGGTGTCAAAGAATTATCAAGTAAATGTCTAACATCAGTCATGTATTGACACCTAAATACTTAGGTCTCGAAATACTAAGTGTCAGTATCCATGATAGCATCCTTCCATTGACACCTATCTACTTAGGTATCAAAATATTATAAAGTCAAGTGGCAACATGAATGCATTGACACCTAATTACTTTGGTGTCAAAATACTATTATGATGAGTGTTAACTTCAGTGCATTGACACCTAAAATAAATCCACCTGTCATCATCTCCTCGATTATGTTTATGACTCAATGGAGATGTGTTCATGTGTCATCTTCCCCTTGAGTACGAGTAAACTGAAATGAATCGATGTGTCATCTTCTCCTTATTTAGCATTGTCATATAGTTTCCACTTGAACTCCTCTCTTTTCACTTTACTAGTAGGAGAGCATGTGCGTTTCCACTGAATTTTTAGTTATTAACTATGATAATAGTTTTTTTTGGTAACATCGAAAAAATCAACTCTGATAGTCAAATTTAGTTAAGAGTTAAGTTATACTTCTCATAGTAAGTCATGATGTTCTTTTTTAAAATTTAGTGTACCATAGTATATCCATATTCATGGGTGGAAAAAATAGATAATGAAGAAAATAAAAAAGGTGACAAAGGGAGTCGTTTGGCATGGACATGATGTGTCTTGATGATTGATGATTTTATTAGTTGCGGGTCACTTGTGGATTGGAGGCCCATACGTCTTTTAGTCAAAAGTCAAATTAATAGAAGGAATTTAGAAGAAAATAAAGAAAAAAGGTAGAGTTGGAAAAATAGCTAATTTTTTTTATACTTACTGCAGATACTTCAACCTTTTTTCAAATTTTTATGAGGTCCCCTATTCTTTAAGATGGCAACTATGGTAAGGATTGTAACAATGTGTCACCATTTTCTTATGCTTAAGTTTTAGAAGTTATAGGGACATCTACATAGTTATGTCTTTTAAAAGACATGTTGGGAGAAAGAAAATCTATTTAGAAATGTTAGATCAAAATGCTAAAAATAATAAAATAGTAGGTTTTGGGTTTAGATTTGTGGTGTTTGGGGATAAAGGAGCAAATGAGGGAGGTGGGTGGCCTAGGAGGAGAAAGTTGGCCCAATTTGTGAAAAAGAGAAGGTTAGTGATTTGGGTTGAAGAATGGTGGATTAGGGTTTTGATCTTAGAAGCCAGAAACTCCTAGGAGGTCAACGAATCTCAGTAAGAACCTTGATTCAATGGTTCTTACTTGGGAGCTCGTTTCTCCGATGGCGGGAGCTCGTTTCTCATGTGACGGGAGCTTGTTCCCCCAGTGACATGAGCGATTCCCATAATATGGTCATAATTTTAAAAGAGAACATAAATTTTAGGAAGAAAGTTAGAAAAAATCAATACCGGTTTATCAAAGTACCAAGAAACTAAAGATTATTTATCTTGACATCATAAAAAATCAACATGCGAATAATCTCTCTGTAACTTATACTCAACTTTATAAATTCTAATAAGTATTAAGATATTTATAAGTTTTGATAATAATAATTAATAAACATAAAAAAAATATTAACGCACTCTCTCATCACGCTCCCAACTTCAGACTCTTCTAAATAGTCGTGTTCCCTGTTCCCGCTCCCGTTTCCGCTTCCGTCTCTGCTCCCGCTTCTGGCTTCCAAGGTTTTGATGGGTTTGGGGATGAAGAAGTAGGGACAAAATAGTAAGAAAATATGAAAACGGTTAACTTTAATCTATGTCTCTTAGTGCCCTTAACCACAAAGACTTATAAACCGTAGTAATGATTCAAGAAATCTCCTTCCAAAGTCCAAATAACATTATTTAGGGGCCTATGTTGAAAGGTACAAAATTTAAGAGACTTATATCTAGAAACCTCTATTAAATATTATATAGATATTATCTAGAAACCTCTATTAAATATTATATAGATATCCTATAGAATATTTTAAGAGCACAACCGAGACATTTTCTTGTATAAGGAGCAGTGGGTCCTATGTTGGGAAATGTGGACATGCTGAAAACTGTGAGCCTTTTGGATGTGGGTGAAAAAAGAAAGCATAGTTTATGAAGGTGGCAAAATGATCGTACTCCTCTTCGGTTATAATAGGTAGTAGATATACTGCATTCCTCTTCTATATAGCATACCAAGTTTTATTGGATTTCTCTCACCCTTGGAGCACTATGTGTAGAATATTTTGGAGTAATTGTTATATTTTTTATTGATAATCTCTTGGCTATTTATAGCCTTACAATCATTCTTCTTACATTAATACCCCATTAAAAATTCCTGTAGAATATTCTAATATCCCAACAAATATACCAAGAATATTCTAATATACCAACAAATATACCAAGAATATTCTAATATACCAACAAATATACCAAGAATATTCTAATATACCAACACTCCTCCTCAGGATGGGCGAAAGATATTCACTAAGCCCATCTTGTCACATCCTCTAATCATATCTGCAGAGCTAAGTCTCTTGGTCATACTGTCTGCTACCTGTTCCTTGGTTGGAATATGACCTAGCTCCAGTAGTCCACGGTCCAACTTCTCCTTGATGAAGAACCTATTGATCTCGATGTGTTTGGTCCTGTCATGCTGCACTGGATTGTTGGTGATACTGATGGCTGACTGGTTGTCACACCACAACTTTATCTTGGCTCCTTGATCCAGCTTCAGCTCCACCAGCATACTCTTCAGCCATAGCAACTCTATAACTCCCAAGGCCATATCTCTGTACTCTGTTTCAGCTGTCGATCTGGCTACCACCGACTGCTTCTTACTCCTCCAAGAGACCAAGTTGCCTCCTACAAATATGCAATAGTCCGAGGTAGACCTCCTGTCATTAGTACAGCTAGTCCAGTCAGAGTCACAATAGCCCTCGATGTTCAAGTGATCATTCTTCCTGAATATCAACCCCATTCCGGGAACACCCTTCAAGTATCTCAGAATCTGGTACACTGCGTCCATATGACCCTTCCTTGGGTCATGCATGTAGCGGCTCACCACACTCACTGCAAAGCAGATATCAGGACGTGTATGTCTCAAATAGATCAACTTGCCCAGTCTCTGATATTTGTCTCGGTCAACTGGTTCTTCAGCCTCAGCATACAGCTTGAACCCCTAGTTGATCGGCGTCGTTGTAGGTCTGCATCCCAACATCCTTGTCTCTGTGAGAAGGTCCAGCGCATACTTCCTCTGGGAAAGAACAATCTTCTCTGCTTCTCGAGCAGTCTCAATCCCAAGGAAGTACTTAAGGTCCTTCACCTCGAACTCCTTGCCAAGCTTCCCCTTGAGTCGGGCAATCTCCTGCTCATCATCTCCTGTGATAATCATATCGTCCACATACACCGCAAGCATGGTGATGTGGCCTCTACTCCGACATAAGAACACAGTATAATCAACATTGTTCTGCTGATATCCCATCCCTATCATCGCCCTCCTGAATCTGTTAAACCATGCTCGAGGAGACTGCTTCAGACCATAGAGGGACTTCTTCAACCTACAGACCTTGTCCAGTGTCTTATCGGTGCAGAATCGTCCGGTTGGTGTAGCTTCTATCCACAATTCGCTGCTAAAGAAATCAGGGTCCTGACGGTGCTCATCTTCGCCACTGGTGCAAAGGTCTCATCATAGTCAATGCCGTACGTCTGACTGTATCCTTTTGCCACCAGTCGAGCCTTATAGCGCTCTACTTTTCCATCTGGATTCTGATTCACAGTAAAGACCCACTTGCATCCGACTGCCCTTTTTTCCTCTGGCAGTTTTACTAGTTCCCAAGTGTGGTTCTTCTCAAGAGCGCCTAACTCCTCGTGCATCGCCGCTTTCCACTTTGGATCGTTCTTGGCAACCTGCTTATTGTTAGGTACATTAATACTACTATCCAAAGATGCAATGAATGCTGCATGAGAAGAAGAGATGTTATTATATGAAACAAACTGAGTAAGGTCCCAACCATATTTATCAGGAGGATTTTCGGCATTGCTGTGAGTGGTCCTCCGTACTGATAATGGTGTGGGAGGAGTAAGAAGAATGATATCACCTGAAGGGGAATCTGATGGTGGTGGTGTAGGTGTCTCAGGAGTTGAGACGAACTATAGGTACTGGTACTACAATTTGTTTTCCTTTCCTGATGTAGGTAAGTTACTCCCCTTGAGCCGTGGGCCTAACACCTCTCATCGCCTCCCCCTGTTCCTCTTCACTCTCCTGCTTCTCCTCAAACGTTCCTCTATGCCATATTTCTAAATTGGTCATCACACTCTCACCAATCTTCCTCTCGTCTCATACTCTCAGTATCTGGTGAGTTGCTCATGGATGAGGTTTCCTCCTGACGGTAGTATGGCTCAAACTCCCTGAAGTGAACATCCATGCTCACAAACTTTTTCTTTACTGGGCTCCAGTACACGTACCCCTTCTGAGTTGCCGAATAGCCCACGAATACACACTTAACTGCTCTGGGGTCAAGTTTTTCAATAGACGGTCTATTGTCCTTCACAAAACATACGCAGCCAAACACCTTTAGTGGGAGTATTCCACTATTTTTTTTTGCAATATCTTACATGGAAACTTTCATCCCAGTACCTTCGAGGACATCATGTTGATCAATCGAGCTGCTGTCAACACTGCATGCCCCCACAGACTCTGTGGGACATTCATGGCAATCATCATGCTCTTTGCCACCTCCAGAAGGTGTCTGTTCTTCTTTTTTGCCACTTCATTCTGTGCTGGTGTGTATGCACGGGTGGTCTGATGCTGTATCCTTTTGGCTGACAGGTATTCCTCAAGTGTTTTGTTGGTATACTCTGTTCCATTGTCAGACCTTAGTACCTTCACCACTACTCTGTACTGAGTTTGGACATGTTTATGAAAGTCCCGGAAACAGACAAAGACCTCTCTTATTCTTCATCAAATACAGCCTGGTGACACGAGATAAACAATCAATAAAAGAGACGAAATACTTGTAACCATTCATAGTAGTTGTGGCGCACGCCCCCAGACATCAGAATGTATAATATCAAAAACAGAAGAGCTCCTATGGCCCGCACCAACATATGAGCTCCTAATAAGTTTGCCTAAATCACATGCATCACATACTAGTTTTTCCTTATTTGCCTTCTCATAAATAGATGGATACAACCTACTTAAAATACCAAAAGATGAGTGCCCCAACTGCCTGTGATAGAGTATCATTGTATCCTCGGCACTCATCTTTGGTCCTCTCATTCTTGCCCTTTCTGCCACAGACACCAATGTTGTATCCAGTCCTTTCCGATCCAGGTACCACATTCCATAATGCCAAGTGCCAGTCCCAAGTCTTCGTTCCGTTTCCTTCTCCTGGAAGATCACCTTAGGAATATCAAAAGAGACTGCATTTTTGTTAGAGGATTATAGAACTAATGGACAAAAGACTGACTGGAAAATGAGCATATAAAAATTGGATAATCTTACTGAACATATACAATCGACAGTACCCTTACCAACCACTGGCTGAAAAGCACCATCGACTGTTTGAATGTTGTCTGCAGATGCTAGGTGAGTGTAGGAAGAGAACTCAATAGCATTTTCTGTCACGTGTCGAGACGCACCCAAATCGACAATCCAGTCCGACGATATAAGGGAAGACATAGATGCAATGGCGAGTGAGTCATCAGTACCTTCCGATGGATGGGCATACATGGCAGCGTTGCCTCTTACGAAGACTTAGGTGGACGCCTCCTCAGTCCCACTCCTCCTGTCTCCATCGCTTGACGCTCTCTGCTTTCTCCTGAGTACTTCCAGCATGCCCATTAGTGCCTGATCCTCCTCAATATAGGCACTATTAGCTCCCTCCTCGCCTTCTGCCAGTAGGTTCGTCCGATAACCTTCTCGACCACCCCGTCGACCCCCCCGACCATGGCCACGTCCTCCAAACTGTCCACGTCCGCCACCTGAATCTCTCTCCTTGGGTGGTTTGGTGCAAACATACCTCAGATGACCCACCTTTCCGCAGTTGTAACATTGTCGGGGGTCTTCCTTAGGTCTCGTGTCGCCTGAATTGGCAACAGCCAGTGCTGTCTTCACTTCAGGAGGACCATCTGTCCCTGCCTGTAGCTTGATACGAGTCTCCTCCTGGATCATGGCCGAGATAGCCTCCTCAAGTGTAGGAATCTTCGGTTGGACTAGAAGTAGTGCTGTCCTCTGAGCAAACACTGGGCCATCCCCTTAAGAAACTTCATCGTCCTCTCCTGCAGACATGTCTCTCCTTAAACTTCGGGTCCTCGCAGCTCGTCCGATCTGAGAAGTGATCATAATCCAACCACAGACGCTCCAACTCTGTGGCATACTCCTGTACCGTCTTCTCTCCTTGTACGGTGTCGTCGATCTCCCTCTTGATTTGGAAAACCCTCAAGTTATTCCCCACACCATCGTAGGTTCTCCTCAATTTCTCCCACACGTCTTTCACCATCTCAAGGCCATCCACTGTGGCGGCGATCGACTGGACTAAAGAATTGAGGAGCCAAATGTATACCACCATATGAGTAGACTTTCACTCGTCGCGTGCTCCCGAGCCCTCATCCGGCTTTGTCTTCTCTCTTGACAAGAAACTCTCCAGGTTCTTTCCTGCGAGGGTTCTCCTCACCCGTCGTAACCAACTTAGTAGGTGGCCGGTCCATCAAGCTTCAGATCGATGGATGGAAAGCTCCAACTTCGTTAATGTTCGTGTCACGCTCTCACCAGCCTATAGTTTCATCAGCTTCATCAACGTTGCGACCTACGCAGAGTCCAACTTCTTGATGATCTCCTCCATCGATCCTCTTCTCCGATCACCTCACACCCGTCCCACGATTCACGTTCGTCCTCTTCGTCCTCTCCTAGACCCGATCATGTCTTTCCTCCATCAGATCTAGGCCTTCGATGTCAACGTCTAGAACGACCCGCGGGAGACGCCTGAAACCGCGGCATAAGGCTCCGCGGAAATCGCGGCTTAGCGGTGGTGGTGGCAGGCGAGCGGCGACGGTGGTGGCGGGCGAGCGGTGCGGCAGCGGTGGCGGGCGGCGCTGCAGCGGTGTTGGCGGCGCGGCAGCGGTGGTTGCGAGCGTTGTGGCAGCGGTGGCGGTGGTGGCGGCTAGGGTTTAGGAGGTGGTGGCTAGGATTTGGGCTCTGATACCATGTAGAATATTTTGGAGTAATTGTTATATGTTTTATTTATAATCTATTGGCTATTTATAGCCTTACAATCCTTCATCTTACATTAATACCCCATTAAAATTTTCTGTAGAATATTCTAATATACCAACAAATATATCAAGAATATTCTAATATAGCAACACTATGGTACATTTGTAGGGGTCCTCTAGTATTACTTTATTATTATTTCACGAAGTTGAAGTATTTTTGTTCTATAAGAGAATAAGCTGTCAAATCTTTTATTTAATAGTTGTATTGAAATTCAATGAGAGATTCATGCAGCCTTTTGTCAGGTTTTGAATTTCCATGTTGTCAACCCTGTTAACATATGGAAAATAATTTGTATGGTATTTCAATGTTTGAACTTTGGAAGGATGTTGCTCATTTTAATAAAGGGTGGTTGAAATAGAAGTGTGCTTAAGATACTTTTAAAGCTGTAAGGAAAATTCTGTAGGACAACTATAAGACTGGCCATGCTTTATGGATTAGAGTGATGGGCACAATAAACATCTCCAGAAAATGAGCATAGCTAAAATGAGAATGCTGGTTTGGGATTGCTTAGGTTGTGTTTGGAATTGCTAATTGAAGACTACTTCTGCTTTTTTCTTGGAAAGCTGTCCAAGGCTGTTTGGTAACAACTTATCAATTTTTTTGAAAAGTTCAATTTTGGTACAGTTTTTCACATAAGCCTCTCACATGCTACCAAAAGCTTCTTCAGTTGAGGGCTTCGAAAAGCATCATCAACAATTCCAAACCAAGCCTTGTCACGTCTTCTTCTGCCTTTTAAAAATAAAAATAAAAATAGTTCCAAAAGCTGTTTGGTAAAGCAACTTATAGAACTTATTTTGAAAAGTTCAATTTTGGACAATTTTTGGAAGTAGGTGGATACCTTTTAAAGTTGCTTCTGTTATTGCTTTTTGAAAAGTAACAACAATTCCAAACCATGGTAAGATGGATGAGTGACGATGCATTTGGAGATAGGATAAGAAATGTGCACATTCGTGGGAAGTTGGAGGTAGCCTCAAGTGAGGATAAGAGAGAAAATTGTCTTAGGTGTTAAGAAATGTGCAACATAGAGCAATAGATAGCCCCAACCCAATTCTGGATATTATACAGTTATACTAGGCAAAAGAGCTGCTCTAGGGGTAGACCTAAATGGAGTTTATTGCAGCTGCAACAAAAGGATATGGTTTTGTTCATGTTACAACGGACATGGCCCTTTGCAGATTTGAATGGAAGAAAGTGGTTCAAATAGCCGACCGAAAATTTTGGGATAAAGTTCTGTTGTCGTATAAAATGATTGGGGAAGGGGGATGGAAAACCTGATGATAATTCCATACATAATAAATAATAATTTCATATTTTTTTAATACTGCTGTTTCCTTTTATGAGAATACAAATTGCAATAAAAATTATAGAAGTGAGGACACATAGTTCTGATGCTCTAGTTTTGATTATGTCTTTTCATTTACCTAGAAATTCTGCATCTGTGACATTACAGATGGAGATACGCCAGCCATTCGCTTTATCAACAACCATCAGAGGCTAGGCTCTGCTGGCCTTTCTTTGCACTATGCGAATATCATCAATCAAATCGACACCCTTGTAAGCACATATTCTGCTAGTTAATATCCTTGCTTTCTTGTTTCTTTATACTCTGCAACTAACATTGTGACTTAAACTTGCCTGCCACAATGGAGTGATAATTAGCCAGATATTGCCTTAAACTTGTCTATTATAGATTATCATGGCACTTGCATTCTTCTAATTGATATATTTACTAGCTTGATGGTAGCATTTCTAGTGTTCCTGCCCTTTGATGCAGAGTATTTTTTTTTTCTTCTAAAAAACTTTGGAACTTCACTGTCAACCTTGAAATATTACCTTATGGATCTGTATGGCTACCTTTTTTGTGTGGTTCAATTATGTTTGTAGTGAGAAATGGTATATTATTTGCCTTACTTCCATAGGATTCTTAAGAATCATGGTATTGTTTCTATCTTTATGCTCTTTAGTTCCACATTGGTTAGATTAGCTACTCTACCATGTAAAGCTTACTACAGGAAGTGTATCTTTTATTTGGGATTTCCAATTCCCTAGCTCTCTACTTCCCTTCAGAATAAAACCCTAGTCTACAGTTTGCACCATTGCTTACCATCCCTATCTCCTTCAAATCCCAATGTAGTTGTCTATAGGTAGCCTACACCATGTAGATTTCTAAATTATCTTCTTCCATACCCGTTGGCAACCTAACCTAAACCCACCATAACCCAGCCGCCATTTTCCCCACTGCCTCCAGCCTCTTATCACCTTTGACCTCCCCTGGCTCCTCCAACCACCCACTACGTCTGCTTCTGCACCTTGCCAAACCACCAGCTCCAGATCGTGAGTCCAACTGATGCCACCACCTATCACAGACTCGATAGATCCACATCCACTTCTGCTGCTCTGCATACCTCCCTCCGCTTCCAATAAGAACCAGCACCAGAGTTGGATCAACCTCTTGCTCTTGCCTCACCTCCAAGTGCTCCATCTCCATTGCATTCGGATCCAAGCACCACAACCCATTGTAGCTGTAGTTGTCCCTCCTCTCCTGGCCTTCTACAGA